>PDGT01000025.1:1841742-1979407 GCA_003671415.1 Megathymus violae
TATTTTATATTCTTATGAATCTAAATTCTTATGAATCTAAAACTTTACTGACTAAAAATTGAAAACACCTAATATTTTCATAAAGTTCTACCTTTTATCAATTCAAATGCAGACTTAATATAATTATCATGAATATTGTACCTATGTAGGCGTTCTGCAATTAATATTTCATACTATTGTGGGTGTGTTTAAAATAATACATGTAAATTTAATGGCTTTGTAATATTTTGTATTATTGGAGTCGTCGTTGTTGTGAAAATTGAACAAACATTTTCCTTTCTTTCTAAATTGGAATGCCTTTTTTTATTAGTTGAATTGAGTTTCGCGTTTTTAGTTTCTTGTTTGGAGAATACTATTGATTTTTTTTCCATTTTACGATTAACAAACAACAACAGTACAGCTTGATATTACGTCAGTATTCCTCAAGGTTGAGTTTCAGCAGTGCAACCCCAAATACTCCTATATTACGTATAAATTTTTTAGTAGGTTTCGTTTTGAAATGTTGTCATAAGGCCCTTTTCACGTAAATATAAAATGGCTGCATTAAAACTTTTATGAAAAGACTTCAGATGTGTTCAAAACTAGTCGGATAATCCAGACTATCTATCATGTGAGTAAAACGTTATATAATCAATATATATAGTGCTCACGTATCATACTGTATTAAAATAACACGTTCAAAACGAAAGTGTCACGAATAATACATTCAAAATAAAAGGTCCGATAATCTTTTCGTGGAATACATCGCATGAACGACTATACTATAATATTTATCGGAAACATTTGCTCTGAATACTGTTTTGATTTTTAGATGATTGGCAATGAAATTTGGCTTATATCCATTGAAAACAACCCAAAAATATAACCGTTGAATTTTTCAGAAAATTTTTCCATTATTGATAACGTTGAACGAATGTAACTTTAAACAGTCTTAAAAAGTCACTAATTCTGTCTCTATGTTTCTACCATTTGTTTTTAAGCTATTCAATAGATTTGATTAGGTATACAGAGCATCGATCTTCGTCTTACGCCCAGCATCAAGCGGGGGCGTAACAATTCGTTTGGAATAATATTCCGATAAATTTTGAAACGACGACCCATTTTAAGGTAAAATGTATTACTTACCTTCTATTACCTATTAGAGGTCTAAATGATAATAGTATTCATTCAGGTAATATTTTTAATACAACATAGTTGTTGAATAAATTCGCATGATAGAAATTTTTCAGCAGTTTCAATACGTATTTACTACCTTGATAAATGATTTCATGGTATTTGGTGTTAATTTTCAAATTCTTTATTTTGTCCTTTTGCAAGCGTTCCTTTAATTGTTCTATATTGATTATATTTGAACTGTTAAGTTTTATTGCATTCTAAATGTGATGTTCTCGTGATTGAATATATATACATATCTTGATATTTTACCGAGTGAAATAAGTATTTACGTTACTATAAAGCCAAACATATATTATGTACGATAATAGTTTATTTTATTGGATTCAAATAAAATTGTATTACTTCAATAGAATAAAATTATTCGTCGTTTCGTCTCACGTCCATCTCATTTATTTTTGTCAGGCGAATGGAAACGAGTACTTGAATTGTTTTCGAAACAACTATTCATACATTTTATTTCTCAACTATGTTACATTTACGAGTATTTAGGTACTTTTAATCGCGCTCATTTTACATTTGGATACAAAGTTTCAGAAATTGATATCAATTGCGTCTATTAGAATACTTAAAACTATAAATGCTACAAACAACTAGATAGTAGAAAATGCATTGTTCACAACACATCGGTCGGTACTTAATATGTTACGATACAATTAAATTTCATAAAATATCAGCAATAACAATAATGAAATATATGAAAATAAAATATACAACTAGTTACGTGTACTTGAAGTTATTGACTACAATAATTTGGCATAATTTCTTTGAAATCGTAATACATAATAATTAAATTGTTATTTTAAAATTCATCAGAAGATAACGGTAAATTAAAATATAGTAATAGATCAACATATTTGTATAGTACACGTCCCAAGAGAAGGTACATAACATGACTACAAACTTTTATATTTTTACATTTATCGCTATTAAACTCTACTATCTATCTCTTGTTCCTATTTTGATACATGATTACAGTCAAGGATTAGTATCTACAAGATATACCTCTAAGTAATTTAATATGATCATTACATTTAATAATATTCAAAGTTCAAAGTTTAAATACAATATTTATCCACTACAGTTAAAGTTTTCTGATTACAGTAAAGTTTTATAAAATAAATCTTAGTTCACAAATTAAAGGAACGTTCGAGTTATCAAAATAATTCATTACCTATTAGTCATAAGAGAAGAGTTAAGAAATGTAGAGTACATAATTTATTTTTATTTTTCTACTTCTGTAATTACCCGCGGAGAACATATTTGATACCCGCGTGATTTGTGCCACTTCGCTTAACATCGTCCCTAGATTGCCGGCTGCGGCGACTCATCACGTCACTCATCATCAACGCTGACATTATTCACGGACGAACACAAATTCGTTGTAGTGGTTCCAGCGGTTTTCCTCGGAGTCCACTCCCGGCTTCAACTCCGCGGCACCGCCGGCCGTCCCGCTACCACAGCTCGCCGTCAACTTGAACCCGTTCTCCTGCAACATGTCGAAGGCCTGCTCGATGAACGAGTGCTTGAGGAAGAACCGAGAGGTATATCTGTCCGCGAGCCCATGGTCCGGATCGCGAGACTCGTTCAAAGTTTCCCCGAACACGTCGCGGCAGAGTGTCACCTTTCCGCACACGAGAATCCGGGACAGCTTGCGGAATTTGACGTCGGCGAGCCCGTCGCGGCCGAAAGCGAAGCTCCCGCGGTATCCCACCGTGATGCATCCCTTCTCGCGGTTCGGGGGTTTCGGATCGGCGTCGCGAACGGCGGTCTCGAGGCCGGCGAGGCGGTAGTGCTTGGCTTCGCGCGCGAGTCGCTTGTGCTCCCTGAAGCAATCGGGGAGAACGAGTCCACCGTCGCGGAGGTAGTCGAGAACGTAGCGGAACAGAACCCCGTCACGGTCGAAGAAGATGCGGCCGCGGGCGTCGCGAGGATGATCGGGATCACGCACGGCGACAGCCGGCAGCGAATCTGGTTCGCGTGTTAAAGTCTCCCGCGTAGTGGCGTAATGTACGCCGCCTACGTTGAGCTCGAGGACCTCCGCCGGCGCGTCCGCCATGGCTGGAGGCTGGGGGCGCAGTGCGCGACTGCGCGCCCCCGCTGACCCATTTACCGCGCCTCGCCTAGCGTGCCCCACGACTTCCAGCTCGCTAAATTTACCATGTAATTCGGGAGTAAATTAGGGAAAATTTTTAATTTGCATAAATTCTTCGTATACTGTACGACTGTAAATAATGGCATATTTTTTGTTACAAATTCTTGTTATAAAGAAAATTATTTAAATACCTACTTATGATTATTCACCAACGTCCAATCAACTGCTGGACGTAGGCCTCTTCTAAGGAACACTACTAAGCCCGGTTTTTGGCTCGTCTTTTCCGGCCCTCCACTTTACAAAAACATAATAACGCATCAACCCGCTTAGGACCAGCGTGGATCCACCATTGCTCTGTTTCAACTTCCTATGAATAGTCACTAAATATACGTTTATATGTTACATGTAATATTTTGTATTTAATATCCATATGTTTATTGTATTTTTCCATTCCAATACTATAAATAATTCAATATGCACGATCAATTGTTTTATTTTTACAGTTATGTCTGTTGGGAAAAAAATATTAGAGAAATAAGCAATACCTTAGTACAAATTTTATTTATATTGTTTGCTCTGATAATTATTTTGTTTGTACAAAAATTGTTAAATGAATAAATTGGAAGAATTCATATACGTTTGACACTACTGACAATGGTAAAGATATAAATAATTAAACATACAAGTCATGAAAACTTGAATTAGTTGAACTTGACATTCTAATTTTTTTTATGTTAATAGCCGACAAACGAGCAGACGAGCCACCTGATGGTAAGTGGTCACTGAGTTAAAAATATGATGAATTATGTAAGTCGTCGATCCGTTTCAGGCTTTGTATTGATATTGTATTGATGGTCTAGTACTAATTAGTTGAAGTCAATTAGTTCATGTGATCACACATATTTGTTGCGGTTTAATCATAATCGTTTTCAAGATAGTAATATATTAATTGTTATTTTATTTAGGAAGATTGTACATCATTATAACCGATAATTGGCCCACTGCTGGTCTCGAGCTTGTCTCACAAAGTGCGCGAAATGAATTTATTAATGTGGGTAAATTTCTGTTTGCAGCTGTAAACCCCGACCCGCCCGCTTCCATCAATAACACACGCCCGGGTTACTGACATGGGTGTAATCATTTCCTACCCCTATAAAAGGAACTCGTGGGAGTCTTCAAGGTCATCGGCTATTGTTAGCTAACAGATGGTTCATTATTCGCCGATACTTCGGAACTTTTTACGTTTCAGTTGTTTCATCTAAGGATGTTTTCCGATCGTAACAGCCTAACAGATCATAGTGAATCAACAGTTACTTCTGTCTGAATAACAAGTTAGTGTTTATGTATATTGTGTACTGTGTTCCTTTGTTTTTATGAGTCACTTACGTCAGTTCATTAGGTAGACAAATTCATACAATTGAAACGGGAACGTGAAGTCTGCAGATAAAGTTTAATAACATTACAACCAAGTTTAATTTGATACTGCCATGTCAGTTCATTAATTACTGGCTGTTTACATTTTCGGAACATATTTACATTAATTAAACTCATATTTTGTATCCAAACGTTAAATTTTGTCATAAATATTCGGTCTGAAAGCTCGTATTTCATACATATTATTTTTGGCGGGGTAATACTGGAAAAACTAAGAAAAGCTTGCAGTTTATCGATAACTGACCCGACGGAGTTTATTGCGGACATGGGAAAAATTCTATCTGGGGTGGCGTTGATGGAAATGGCTATCTAGCGATAGCTTTTTTTTCTCGTATCTACTAAATAATAGCTTTTCCTTTGAATGAAATAGAATTCGTTGAAAATTCAAGCAGCACAAACAAAAACGAAGCGTGAAAAGCTGTAGAGTAAAAACTTGGCTTCGAAAATATTTTTAAACAAAAAAGACCTATAACGATGTATGATTTGGGACGCCCGGATTGATACCGACTACGAAAAACTGCATCAATTATGGACGCAACAAAGAACTGAATCGTTAAGTTTTTTTTTAGTGCAATTAAATTTATTATTTTTGTCGTTGATTATGTTGGAACCAATTTCATCAGTGTTTAATACATTTAACTTGAAATATAATAATATAAATACAGAATCTTTTCGGATTTAGCATGTACTAGCAAATAATGTTTGTTATCGAAATAGCTGGGTTATAGGAATCAATAGATTTGTAAGCTGCTACAATTTTGTTTATCAGAGTTCGACCCATTACCTATTAAAGTAAAACGGTTTTTGTGCCATCTATAACTGATTTCGAATAGTCGAATTAAAATTCATTTACTGTCATTACCACAATTTTCAGCAGATGACCTTTTTATGGAGAACGTTATTGTTCTATGTTATTTAATCTACACCTTCTACCATTTTCAAAATCTGCTTTCACTGGAATCGGATAATATAGCGCTAAACTGCAGTCAAGCAGATTATAGAGGCTACTTAAAAGCTATTCACTATTCGCATCTACATTTTAGGATAATAGTGAAGAATAAACATCTGTGAATTTATGTGTACTTACCTACTTAATGCGTCAACTCTGTGCGCCCAACGGCGTCTGAGCAATCGTAAGCTGGGATGTTATGGAGCTCCGTAACCGTAACCGAAACTATCGAATATCCGACATAAAATATATATCCGCAACCGTAACCGAATCCGATAAAAAATATACGGATAATTTCGGATAGCGGCAGAGTCTAAATAAAACACGTTATGACAGGTTTACGCTGTTTTAGACAGTTTTTATTATTTAATTTTTAAGCCTTTTTTTACTGTGATTATAATACCACATAATACTACCAAGAAATAAAGTTCAATCTTGTAAATACATTATATTTTTTTCCCAGTCGTACATCATCTATTATCCGTTACCGAAATTCTCCGTAACCGTAACCGAACCCGGTAAAATATCCAAATTCGAAATTTCATATCCGTAACATCGCTAATCCTAAGCATATGCGACAGTGTTAACTAATGCGGTCTCGGGAGTTGGGATGAGCAAACATAACCTGACTAAGTTACGTGATTGCTTCGGACCCTACGAGGATACTTTACGCCGTTGTTATCGATAAACAGTCATCAGTCATGTCCGAAGACTTGGAGCGACATGTGCCCCACCATTTGGACTGATCACTAACTCTTACACTTATCCGCATTTCGGCATTCCTCAACTAACGGAGGTCCTTGTTCTGTAGTGGTCGTTTTAACTGTAAAAGTTGATACAGTATCGGTGGGAGAAGCATTTAACGGATCGTTTGCGAGAGACTATACTCCCTATTTTCGTCATAAAATAATTCTTACAAACGTTGTGTTTATCTAAGAAAGGTGTTGGAACCAGCAATGCTTATTAGTGAAGCGTTCAAATTTAGTTCTCAGGTATCTGAACCTCATCGGTGATCGCGAACTGGACTAAATTGTCCGCGTCGTGTTGCCGGTCGATCGTTATCGGTGCTTTCAAGAAGAGAATAATCTGATTCTTATTAAGTTATTGTGCTTTAGCATTCAAGACTTTCTTGCCTTTTAGTGTCACACAGATATCTACGGCGATTAAAAACGAGTACTGCAACTCATTCGTCTTAGCGTGCATCTATTTGGTGCCATGCACCTACTTGACGCATTTTAGTTGCAGAAATTGTTCGAATTAATTCCCCTATCACCGTTCCTCCATGGGATAACTCGACGTACGACATCCTTTCGTATTGAACGTACCACCCGCACGGACGACGCAGTTTGCGTCAATCGTCATAAGCACTGCAAAGGATTGGAATAAATTGCCCGCGTCGGTGTTCCCGGCTTCTTACGATGTGAGAGTCTTCAAGAGGAAAGCGAATGGGCTATTTATAAGTTAGTGCGTTAAACATCTTAGACTTTATAACCACTTACCATCGGGTGGGATTGTTGTCAAGCGTTAACTTATTTTATGTAAAAAAAAACTTAAGGGCATATTTAAGCCGTAACGTTAACAAGATAAAAATTTCAAATTGTGCCATAAATTGTAAAAACTCGTAAACGATCCTTTTTAGTATTACGATTAGTTTACGACCTTTCTATATTATTTAATGAACAAGTGGTAGCGTAATCTAGTGGGATTTTAAGCAAATTAACTAAATAAAAAATGTATTTCACGCTCGAATTGAAAGTGCGGTTTATTTCTGCTGAATTGGAACAACTTGTAACTTGCAGAATCTAATACAAAACTTAAGTATTAAATCAGTTCTTAGATACTAATCAGCTTTACGAAACGAAGAAAAACGGAATTTCTCATATGATAGAAGAAATAACATAGAATAATATTAACTCTAGAATAGAATGCTATTATACCATAACATAATACAATAAAGCCGCCATTGTTGTTATTTATAGTCTTGTAGCCCCATCGCTTCCACTCGTCGAGTCATTAAGTGCCACTCGGCCAAAATACAGCAGATGAAGAACAGAAATTTGGCTATTGTCGTTACATCTGAAAGCTTAGAGCAATCTAAAAGCAATCTATTGTAACTTTATTCAAGATTATTAGCAGAGCTTAACCTTCATGTAGTGTATAAATGCCCACCCCGCAATGGTATTTTCTGTGTTATCTTTTAATGTAACGTTGTTGTCATCCTAAATTTACAGATAATTTAATGACAGCCAAAATCCAAATCCAAAAATTTACCTAACACAAATGTTTGCCCTAGCAAAGAATTTGCTCTCAGCAGGCAGGGTTTTTACCAATACGGCTCGGAGATGTTAATTTAATCATTAAACCATCGACCAAGTTTAAGCAACATCGGGCAGGTTGAATATTGACTCGATGATACCTACGGGCAAAATTATAAATTTATTTCCGTGGATACTCAAAGCAGTCTCACTCTTTTATTCGTATCAAATACTTGGCGGAGCCAGAATTGGAAGCCGAGTAGCGTGTTAGAATCCTACGTTTTTCTCATTTGTTGGGAGTGTTTTGTTAATAAGTTGTACCTAGGCAACACAGCAGATGGCGATTATACATAATTAATGCCGCATGTACGTAACCGATACATGTACGTAACAACAAAGGCCTCGCCTTCCAAAAAGGAAGCGGTGAAATAGCTCCTCAACTGTCTTTGCATAACCCGAAATTCATACATTCATTTCAGGTTTCTAATTAGCTGAAATACTGTAGCTAGCCGGTGATCAAGAAACTCTCCGGCCATGACTAGACTTAGATGTTACGAAATTTTTTTTTCTATTATTCAGCCTTGAACAAACAATTTCTTTATAAACTGTTAGCAATACCTGATATGTCAGTTGTGAAATTATTTTTCGTCGTTTTAGATGTATCACAGATTATGGTCTCGTTAATTTTATAGTATGTTAGAGCATATTTATACTTCCGCACTACGTGATAAAATAAACAAAACTTTGTTTAAATGTTATATTTTTCGCACCACATTTAATCTAAGAAACAATGAGTAAACTGAAAACAGCTCTGGACATTAACATTTCCAAGAATGATATTTTAGTAGGCCTTGTACGGGCCTTTATTACATTTATGAAGATAAATTATTGCGTAGCATGTTAAGGTCATGTTTTGTTAAGAGTTCGAAAATGAAAGATTTTTGCATCTTCTACTGAATGTTGTCTGAACCAGTCGTATTCATTCATCGTAATTCTTATGGGATACAATTTGTTTAAGCTTTTCTTTCTTCCTTTGTGTAAACCCAGAATTTTTATGGGATAATTTCAAAGACAAAGAAAATAACGCTTGAATATTAGTTTACAGCTAAAAATAAAAACATACCATGTGAAAGCAAAAACTGTTCGACATAAAAAGGATGTATTTTTGTTAAACAACCTTACTGCTCTTTTACCTATCTAAATCATAATTACAAATGCTCTTAAATAAAAGTCAGATATATAGTCACCGTATATTGAAAACAAGATAATACTGGCTAACATGCTTCGCTAATAAATAAATTAAAAATATCACAGGGGTATTAAATTTCATTTAATGAATGACATGACAGGTCAGATTTTTAATGTCTTAAAATAATTAGGAGAGCAAGAAATAGGCACTTGTTTATGTCTATTACAAGTATCGGAATTAAAAGCCAAATTGCTTTTAAATTTTTATCTAAGCTAAACTGAAACATTTCATCAATTGAACTTTTAACATTTAATATTGACAGAAGAAACCGTTTAATACAAAAGGAACTTCGGGAATGGCGTTAAATAGAACAGTCATATATTTAGCAATTTATTGTGAAAGGCCAAGAGATGTTTTCACATTTGGAAGAAATTGGAATCCAATAAAAAATTATGATAAGGATCATCAGTTTTTTTTTCCATGATCATTACATTAACATCCTATATTCTAGCTCATTCTTGTAATTATCACATTTCATTTAACCATCTCGCCTAATTTCAAAATTATTAAAAGAATAATCAGCAATTTCCTTGTCATTTTTGAATTCTGTTTTGTCAATTTTGCTGCTGGGACTTCCAGTTGTCTTCAGCCAGTTTTTCCTATAAATAAAATGCATTTTGTGAGCTACAAATTGTACTTGGTTACCATGAGTTCTATTAACACCTTTTGCACCTGTTTGTTACATACATGACATAAAAAAAATACTCAAAATATTACATACTAAATATTGAAATGTATTATGTTGTGTTATATAATTTTTACGATAAAATGTGTATATTTTCAATGTAACACGGTATGTTTTGATAATGGTAGTAGAGGTTCTGATAGTTCTGGCAGATGGTTCAAAACTTATATTAAAAGCATTTTTATGATATCAGTTCCTTAACACTGGGTGATTATTTAAAGACAAGACTGTGTGGACATGAGTTTGACATATAACCATAAGTAGTAGCGTTTTCAGTAATTGAGTGGTAAATATTATCCTCGGTAGTTTCTCATCGCTTTTTATTCTCATATTGATTATCATACGAACTCTTATGACATATTGGCATAATTTACAGTTTGTAAAGTGATAGTAAAAAAACTTACTTTGAATAAAAAAAAATCCATTCAACTTAATTTACAGCCACACTCTAACATTCAACTAGTTACACATGGATACTTACATAGATTCCACTTTATCAGTTGGTCCTTCCATCTGCCCTTGCACTGTACCCGCTGCTGTGTTCCTGCACCACCCTCTAAGACCTAATTTGTCTGCTTCACTTTTAGTGTACTGATGGGAAAGAAACATAATGAGTAACTTATACAAAGTGAAACAAAATTACACAGAAGAATGGTAGATAGGAATATGTGGTCATTTTACTAATGTCAAATATGGGTTGGCTGCTATATTTTTCCTGAATTTGATACTACTTACAGTTAAACATCAAATATACAGCCTACCTTATTTCAGGACAGAAATCCTATGCTTCATAATTATTTTTTATCAGATTTTAATTAATTTTTTTGTTTAACTCCATGTTTTCGTTTAGGGGTTGGATTTCCATAGTTTAGAAAAGATATTTATTGAATTAGAAATATATTTATTGCAATAACTGCAATATTGAAAGGTTTTCTTACTATCCTCATGCAGGGCGTTCCAAGCTAGTGTTGGCTAAGCAGTAAAAGAATTTTAACAGAAACAGATTTTGATAGGTGGAATATGTATGCTGATAAGATACAAAAGTACAAAGTATTTTATCCTGTGTAGTACCGTGATAGTGGTAGCAATTTTGGAGCTATAAAGGGGTCACTGGATTATTTAAGACAGAATTTAGATGAGAGATATTTCAAAACTTAGCTTTTGATGTATGGGAAACCATTTTTGCTGAATTGCATTGATGTATGGTAGAATTCACATCAGCTGATGACGTGATAAATGAAGTTACTGAGCAGGTGTTCTAGTATATTGTAAAGATGTTTTGAAAAGTCGGGTAGCAGCTACCAGCTTAAACTAGTAGGGTAGCAGACATCAGCTTAATCTATAGTTGGTAAAGCTAACGTATGAGTAAGCAGAAACTAAGTCTTAATTGTAATGCCTTGTGCTGAATACGGAAAACAAAATTCTTGAGATTCTCCCTCTAGAATTTTGTCTCCACGGCCAATAAATAGATTTTGCTACGTAATCGTAAAACAGTTAAATGAAATGTTTGTCTATTTATAACATTTTAATCATGTCTTCATTCCTTACGAATATTCATTCCATACCTTACGAAAGAAAACTCCTTGAACACGACCAAATACTTCGAAATCTACGCTCTTCATAGACATTGCTGCAATCGATGTGGTGCTTAAACTGTTCACTCTTAAATAATTCGTCAAAGTTGTAAGCAGCAGCAACCGAAACATTTAAAACGATTTTTACAGAACCGCACGGAGTAAATGTAACATATAAATACCGTACATCGCATGCGCATTAGAACATTGACTTTTGAATATTTACATTTGACGTTGACATCGGAGATGTTATCAACTTCTTGACGTTTAGTTTCATTTTGTGCAATTTGTAGTGTGTATATTAATTGTCATTTATCACTTGTTAGGAATAAATAAAACATTCAGGGCCTATAATTTTCATTATGTATGGAATACTTAACTTTTTATAGTATTTTCTAATATTTTGTAACACACAGTGTGTTAATTACCTTCGTAAATATTACGGCGACGACCTAGCCAAATTGGCAACACTTTTCTTATCACGTTTAGTAAATTGATTGTCAAACTTGTTAATTCGACAGCGGTGTCTCTCAATTCAGTAATCAGTTTAATATAAAAAATAATATTGTTTCAGAATTTCCTCGTATAAAAGTAATATTTAATTGTAGATTCGGTGCTGCACAAGATTTGTTATTTATCTGTAAAATGGCTTTTTACAGTTGTAGCAGGTAAAAAAGTTTTGATAATATTATGTAACGAACCGATAGACTTGTTTTCATTTTGAAATGCTGAATCTATTATTATTATGTTGTTCGATTTAATAGCCTTCTTATATCATGAAAGTGGTACTGTAAGTACGTACTTTTCAATTCAAACTTTCTTGTTCTTTTAGATTGGCTAGTCAGTCCTTACTAGCGAATTTGCGTAAATTTCCAACGACCACATGCAATGTGCAGTATGCCAGTACTGCTGTGCCCAAAATAACATTCAAGAAATATGAGCCACCTAAGCCAGAACATCACGACATCAGGAACGCTCGAATGAACCGACCTTTATCGCCGCATCTAACCATCTACCAATTTCAGTTGACGTCAATTTTGTCAATCACGCATAGAACTGCGGGTAATTAAAGTCCTAACAGTATCCCAATTGTATTGTGCAGTAAACTTTTTGATAGAGTATCTAATCATGTTTATTTGTATAATCATATGATTATATTTATATCAGAATATGTTGTCTATAAACCAGCATTAGAAATTATAAGATAGTTAATACACTTAATTGCGAAATTACACACACTAATTATTATCACATATCATATAATTGCTTAAAAAGCAGTCATGATAAAGTAACCAAAATACTAATTTGAATTTGTGTAGATAGATAGCTTTGCTGGGTTTGTTATCTGGGATAAAACACATTTTACTATTGGTTAACTAGTGTGACTTTAACAAAATCAAATCAGAATTTCTTTCATATAAAATTTAATCAACACATGTATTTTTGTATGGAATAAGGCTGTATTTAAATAATTATTATTCTGCATTATTCTCTTGCCCTTAATGGGTTTAAGTTTAACTTAAATTCTATCAAATTGTTTACTCAACAAATATTTCTTAGCTAATAATTAAATAAATGTTACTAAGCCAATTAAAAAGACAAACATTACATTTTTGCTTTTATTAATATTTACAAGCCGACTAAATACCTTATCAATCAATACAAGTTTGAACATATCAACAAACCAGGAACATAAATATTGGAAGTAGATGGACATAGTATTTTGCTTTGACAGTGACTCATTTATTATTTTACATTGTCAGTAGTAATTATGTCATTAGTTTTTATCTTAACGTCTTACACAATTAAGATAAACCATTTTCTTTTCTAGGTATTGTATTGTCAGCGTATGCTAGTGCATTGGGTATTGGTGCTCTGGTATTGCCACATGACATTTCCTACTATATCGCCATAGTGGAGAGTCTTAATCTATCGCCAGCTACAATATTCTTAGCTAAGGTTGTTCTAGCTTCGCCACTCGGCTACCATTTTGCTAATGGCATCAGGCACTTGTATTGGGATACGGCCAAAGGATTATCACTCAAAGAAGTTTATTCAACGGGCTACACCATGCTAGCTGTGGCTGCAGTTATAACGCTAGGTCTTGCAGCTTTGTAGATAAAATCAATTAGGAAACATAATTAATTACAAGATCTTACTTTGTTAATCATTATTTATTGTTTCTCCATGTAAGTGTCATTACAAAAATTGAATCATACTTGTGTTTCCTTTATAAAATCATGATAGTTTACTACTTACAATTATTGGGGTTAATTTATGTGACTTAAGTTAATAATGAGGTAAAGAATAAAAAAAAATTATTGTCCTATGCCACAATTGTTAATGACATCATGAATTGCCTTGAATTTTTCAAAGTCCAATTTCTCAGTAGTTGCCAGGCCTGTGGCTGCATTCTGAAAAAAATGTAACTGTTGGTAAACATGAAATAATACAATTAGTGACAATAGAATTTAAAAAGATGTAACATATTTTATTGGGTGTCTTTGACGGAAGAAATATCACTATTTAATACAGGTTGAGTTTATTTGCATTTGGTGGTAAGTGATGATTTTGGCCAGTAAATTAGTTAACAAGTGACTAATTTAGACCCTATAAAATTTATTTTAATAAGTAATACTTACACTGAATATGACATTATTATTCTTGAGGAATTCACCATAGATGTTGAACAAGTCCGCTCTAGTTTCTAGAAGCTGTGCTAAACTGAGTGGAGTATGAGCTATAGAGACATCGGAGAGAAAGTCCTTAGCAGACAGCCAAGTTCTGGAAGGTGCCATTGCCACATTGCAAGTGGCGTTGTTTGAGAAGCTATCCCGACCACCAGCCTCTCGGTTTAGGCAGAGAAGTTCATATTGAGATGCGTCGAAGTTTGGTAAATCGGCAGCTGAATAGAAAGAGATAAATTATTTTAAGTTTTAAATTAGTACAGCAATGTATAAAAAATTGCAAGGTTGGTATTATATCCTAGAACTTACGTCGTTAGGATACTGGTCTGAAACTACACTAAGTACAATCTTATGATTATAACCACGACCGATGTGTACTGTTTGTGTAATAAAAGCCCTTATGTGATAATTTCGCTGGGCGCCGATTCAAGCCAACATAATATAATAGATGTTGCAAAACTACGCAAACAACACGAGCGGTCGCAATCGGACTGCGGAAGTGCGTCATATTACTAATTGATTAATCTATATTATTAATTGTATCATAAGTCAACTAAATCTGACTGCGTTTGACAATAGAACTATGAGACAGCTTTTCACAGTTTGAGCAGGAAGCGTTGTACGATATCGGGAAGATCATGAACACTGTGACCCCCGAGCCCGCTGTACACCTATGCTTATGAAGACGCATGGATTTTATTGAGATAGACCATATTTTGCAGTTCCCATTAGTTGTGTGGATATAGTACAAATTTGCGTTGCTTATTAAAGTGATGGAATTATTATTACGTCCTAATAATAAAAAAAGGGCATAGAGTTTCGCTGCTACGATTGGGAATGCTTGTGGTATCGTGTAATAATTAGGCAATGGATGAAGCTTAGTCTACAACATAGACGTGTTAGATGTAACACGCGGTCATGTGAAGTTACATAAGGTAATATCTTACCTATATATTAGCTATTAATAAATGGCCTTTAATAATACGTTTATAAATATTTAATAACATTCACAGAAAAAATTACAGTAAAATATTGTACTAATGAAACTTCGTCGTTATCTAAAGTAGGTAAAATACTCATACCAGTAATATAGTCAACGGAACTGTTTTACTATTTACTGCAAAACAATAGTAAGGGACGATGTTATGACAAACTACAGGCAAATGCTGAAGATAAAACTATGTAATATAATAATACGCGGAAAACAAATATGTAATAAACGCTTTTAAATTCTGCAACATTATTTCTCTCTGTGTGTGTGTGTGTGTGTTTGAGTGCGCGAGCGTTTGTGTGTATGCATGTGTTTTATAACTTTGCTGTAGCGTCGCCTGAAGGATCCTTACATAAATATGAATTATGAAATCGTTTAAAAGATCGGTAGCATGAAGGATTATATACGAGTATAACTATGTAAAAGGGAAAAATATATATACTTATTATTTCCTATTAATAATCAAATTACTCTTAATGTAATGTTAAACTCAATTCAAGAGAGAAGTGAGAAGCCAAATAAGGCTATTGACATTTCGGAAGAGAAAAGTGCTATTGTATTTTACAAAAAAGCAAATTTAAATATAGCATAATAATAATCCTATTTCATGCAGTATGCCTCTGTCTGTTTTCGAATGATAAGGCGCCGGAGTTCAAGACAATTGAAAAATTGAATGGAAATTTGAAACTGTGATTTGTTATAGTTTTGGATAGAACAAAGGGTTTTTTGTATCTTCCCAATTAATACAACAGTATATTGACTTTGTCGTTTTAATCAACGTATCGATTTCATAAAACTGTTTTGGAAAGGTCACATTTTATCATAATGTAAGAAATATAGATGTTTAGTTACCAGTATAATTTTGTAAGAAGAAATATTACTAGGGTTCTCGCCTTGAGGTTGAAATTCGCCCTTAAGAATTAAATTACATTTTTTAATTTTTTTTTATCGATAACTAACGCTCGTCAATAGTTATGAAACAAAAAAAAATCTGTTAACAAACCGTTAACAGGACAGAAGGTACTGAACTGTTTTCCCTATCTATTTTATTTATAGAAATTAAATTTCATAACAAATAAAGAACATTAATTTACACATTATATTTAAGGCAATAAGGAATAAAAGGCACTTTTAATTTAATCGAGAAATATAAAAAAACAAATCGATATAATTAAACAAAGGAGTAAAAAGAATTTTTGTACTGCAGTATGATATATGAATTTTTTTTACTGCTAAACCTCAGGACGTGTTTACAGGAGCACCGAATTGAATAACCATACATATGCAAATGTAATTTTTAAAACCGGTTCGTTAGTTTACTTATGGTGTTATTGAACGGAACGTCTATCTGTCGAGGAGGTTTCGCTAGCTGTAGTTTATTATTATTATTATGTTGAAGATGGCGTCGGACGTGCAGCTGCGCCGGCGTCATGGTCAGACATTTTCGTGGGCGGATAGTTTTCACAACAATTCAGTGTTTTTTTTTAACAATAATTACAAACGAAACGTGCAATAAGTAATTCATAAGGAATATTTTGTGTCATTTAGACGCGTTTGTCGGAAAGTATGGCCGCCATAACGACGCCGTATCTGAAGGCAGACGAATGCATAATCAATTTCAATTTGGTCTACGTTATCCATTCCTAATAAGATTGTATTTAATTGAATTGGTGTTTCTTTTTTCTTTTATCTTTGGAACTGTTGATGAATTTGACAATTACTCTTCAGTATAAGCTCAGGTAAATGATATTGTACTCATTAGTATCCATGAGTCTACATTGCAGCAATCTGTATTTCGGTATATCAGTAGTTCTAGCGTTATAAGTGTTCGCTGTAACATTCCTAATTAAATATTTTAGCCTATACATAGAATAAGTCTACATCAAAATTTCCAATTTTTTTTATTATTAGTATAGATATACATCATATTTCAATGAAACTGGTACATAGACGGACATAATTGTCATGGAATGTAAGTAATCTCAACAATCGTGTAAAGATACAGTGTGAGGAGTCAACTTCGACAAATACTCACTGGACACAAAGGCAACGTCGCCGTTCTTCTGAAGACATTGCAGCGGCGAACTGTCTCCGGAGCACTGCTTCTTGAAGTTGGACACGTCATCACCTGGACACAACATTTATAAAGCTAATGGTTTTAAACTAAATGAAACTATCTAAACCTTTTTGGATTTCGAAGATAATTTTATGGGTATTTATTTTTGTTTTTAAAAGACCACATCATGTTGATTTTTTAATACCATAAATGAAAAATTAGTGTAATTCACAAAACTACGTTTTACCGTATACAAATTTCAGGTCGACTGGTAAATTATTCCGTCCACTCTTTCTTTATTCTTTTGTTTGGACAATATAGTTTATATAAATAAATATCATGTTTTTAATTTACATTATATTATTTTTATACTTTAGAAATCGAATCTAGAATAATCTAGGTAAATTTATTTATTGCAATAGCCGAACCAAAACTGTCAAAATTTTGTTTACAACTTGCACAGACAGCAGTTTCAAAAAAATTGTTTTATACATAGATTACAGAGCCTATTTACATGAATTTTTCTAAATACATATGTTTATTATACGAATGCGGCCCTGTTACAGTTTTATTATTAGTATAAACCAGGGATGGGGGAGGGACCTGCGGCCTCAGGGCCGGATGTGGCCTCCGTGTGATTTTTGTGCGGTCTCAGTACGATCTCGATTCGGTTAAATTTAATTATATTTATACAGATAACAACAATAAAAAAATATATAGTTAAATGGTAATAAATAAACTGTATCAATATAAGTTTTTTCTACATAAAACTACTTATTATTGTTATTAATGTATTGAAAAGACCCTTGTGACTTGCCATTTTTAAATATTTTAACGTCTCCTAAACCCATAGAGCGTGCACGCCGTTTACTATTTTCTCTCGTGACAAAATTAAAGTAGCTTAAAAACGCATATAACAAATTCCAATAAAGAGGACCAATAAAGACTGTGCGTGAGGGAACTAAATCCAAATATTCGATCGCTTTGTAACAAGAAACACATGCAAATATCCCACTAAATAACACTTCTATTGGGTTTTTAATTATTTCATGTAACAATTCCTTTGTATAATTTCTGTGTAATAAATCCATAAAACTATGCACAAACTATAACCATATATTGCCGTAGTCGCATTTATAGAGCTGAACCAATTCATGGGGCCTTTTTTCGATCTGCTTACTTTAAATGCGGCCTCTAATTATAAGGTAACAAAAAAATTGCACTGACCTTTAGGATTGTTTTCCGGCTTGTCTACACCAGGCAAGCATGACCCTCCGGAGAAGAACTGACCCATATTCTTCACACACTGCGCAAACGAATACTGATGTGCAATAATTTTGGGTGACATTGAAATTTTATGGTAACATTGAACGTAAAATAATCGGTAGTTATATATTCTGTGTTCCTAAAACCTAAACAATCACAAAACTATGCACGTTGTGAGAAACGGTACGTTAGGAGTTTTAAAAGCAAAAACTAAAACATCAAAATACATATTGCCAAATATTTTTTACCTTTTTCTGCACGTTAAAAACAATCATTTATTGCGTCTGAATTGAAAAAATCAAAGTTATCCAAAAGTGCCTTCTTATGGCGCGTAAATTTCGTGCGAGCTTTTAACGATAGTTTAAACGCCACAGTTTGCAGTAAATTGTTATAAATAAAAATCAGTTTTCCTCACGATGTTTTGCTTCACGGAAGCAAGTCATGAATACAACGAAAAGAATTTGACCTCATCTCGTGTAGGAGTTTAATCCTGTATAAATATAAATAAAGTTAAACAGTCCTGCACTCACACGCGCGCTTCGGGATTGCCTGTGTTGGGAGTTGCATGGACGTACACAAAACACAAAGGACCATAACCCGTGAACAAACATTTGTCAGTCATAAACGTCTGCCACCTTCGAGTTTCGAGCCCGGGGTCCAACCCTCGGCAACACGAGGTCACTACCAACTGGTAGTCGTTATCAAACTTTCAAAGCGATGTAAATGTTGAAAAATGTATGTTAACCTCCCCAGACTCCACTATGTTCTTGTTGATGAGGTAGTAGAGCGGCGCGACCAGACCGCTGAAACTGCCGAAAGAGCTGTGGCACGATCTAAAACAATAAGTCTTTGACTTAATTCTTGATTCATAAATTACACTAAAATCAAATTATTTTTTAGACCACTATTTCAAAAACATCTTCTTAGTCTTGACGAAATAATGTTCGAGTAAAATCTAGGAATCTTTGGGAATTATTCCTCTTCAGATTTTCAATATTTTCCACATTACCACTGTCAAATATGGACCTTGGAACAACAAAGATAATTTACTAAGCAAATTACTTCAAACGTAAATATCTAAGTGTTCCTGTTAATAATAATACAATACTAATACTTCTCTATCAACTTCGTTGTCAATATCCGTTTCTTGTTTACCAAATAACTTTAATCTCTTACAGAATGTCGTCGCTCCTGCCCGATAAGTAAAAATAGCATTAAAATCTCACAGGTCGTCCTTTTTGGTTATTACGACTTAATTTGACATCGATAAGGCATATTTGGTCTTTCAAGGTTACATCAAAATTAGTTTCTACTTCTCCAATCTCCTATTCGTCTATTCTTGCTTATTATTGAAACTAAAATGATCATTAATACTTACATTTCTATAGTAAATGTTAAGTGTTGGTGATCGATATGTCACAATAGCAGCGTAATTGGACTTCGATATACTACCACGATTTTTAATCGTATTTTCTAATATTAAGACTACCGAAATGAATACTAGCTTTTCTGTTCCTACCGTATCTGGAAGCTTCTCGATTTGATTTTTCTTGCAAAGTAGCTAAAGATTCACTTACTTCTTCCCTTGTAAATCTTCTATCTTGCTGATCGTAGTGCCCTTCTTGACAACGGCAACTGCGTAGTTTGGAGTCTTTGAGACTCCGTACACTTCATGAAACACTGGATGAAGGTTGTATTTCTTTGAGGCTGATGCAACTCGCATGTCATCTACTCCGACTAGGTCTGACCCGTTGTCGAGCACCTATGGAATGTAAGTTATTTTTAATTATTTTACAAGGCTCTATTTAATTAGGCTTGGATAAATTAATCGTTGATGGCGTCAAAGAGGTTTCTGTGTTTATACATTCACTCAATTTTTCAAATGTTACGTATGTAATGTTTTTGCTATATCTTACTTTATTTCTATTGTTCTTCTATTCTATCGGGAGATATATCTTCCAATTTACAAATCAATTGTACAGACTTTTTTTCCGTATTTATCATCTGTCTTATTTCATTGACCAGATACTCAACAATACATGCAACTATATGGTACAGTACACTCCTTTGTATATATTTTCACCAACGAACACCGATTACAGATAAAATTATTTGTAGATCAAGCAATAATGTTATATTGTTTCTTGTAAACATTAATTAGTCTATTTAGTATCAATGTATAACAAGTTATGTGTCCAATTTTTTTTGAATATATGGTCCCTGAAGTTTGCGATTAGTTTCCCATTTTTCTTTTATTATATATTATGTTTATTGTATTCTATTTCTATGACGGATGTATCTAGTACTATTTCATTGTGTTCAAAGTTTATTTGTGGCTTTAAAGCTTTAGTTAACGAATTACAGGCACACTTATAATTAAGGAGGCCCTGATTGTACCACACTGCTCTAGTATACATTGGTGAGTGGGTTAGTCTTTTTCAAGTATCAAATTTTAATGCCACCTCGAGGCTTTCGATATAGCCTATCGACTAGTCCTAACTACAGACTTCCGATAATTGGTAAGTATCTTCCGAATTAAAGAATAATAAGGTTTGACCGTGATCATGCAGCTGCGTCACAACTACCGGAGTACAAGATATAATTGTCAATATTGTACTGACTAATATCTAGTAATGTAAATTCATGATATTGCAAATCATGGAGGGTCCATAGTCCGACGTTTTGTATCGGTCGTAAGAGATTTAAGCAATTTTGGGTGTGATAGGGATTTGATTTGTGTTGATATTGGCTTAATACGTTTAGTATCCATAGAATACTTATTAATCTTACAGATAGTTCTAAGTTACACTTGAAAACCTATTAAATTACTTAAGCGTTTTCATGCTTCGGTAGGTACATTAAGCTGTAGACAACTAAATACTGATCGGATGACTAAAAACTTCCGATACTTGTATTGATTTATAACCTATTCACCAATTCGTATGAAACAGTATCATTGAAAGTTTATTTATACACACTCACGCTTTTAAGACATTCCTCCTCTGATGCCTGTAGCACGCAATCCAACTTGGGGCGAATGTCTCTACTGAACGCGAACACCGACATCGCGCGACACTTTGCCAGAGCCACGTTTGATGTCACGCAGAGCCTAATCAAAGGGAATTCGCTTAGTGAGTTATTTGCAAGTTATTGGTATTGAAATTGTTGCCGGTGAATAATGTTGTTGTTAAGTTCGGAGTAAATTCAGCCTTGGAGATGAGCTAGCGGTTTAGTTTTAAGATTCATAGATAACAGAATTAAATAAGATGAAATGTTCTTTTACAAAAAAACCCAAAAAAGCTGTACAAGAAATTTAATTTAGCAAGAAATAGAAAGTGGTTGGCGTTATATTGGGGACAATTTCTTTGACTGGTAAACCACATACCAGCAGATTACTTGTTCTGTTTTAAAACTCACCGTAGGTAACTTTGTTTTTGGATGTCTACCGGAAGATTAACCACTTACTTAGAGGTGGACTTATTTATATACGCCTAATCTTCAATGTTGATATAAATTTGTCGCACAAATCGAAAAATCATTCAACTATTTTATTTTAATAAATTAATTACATCTGAATTTTATAATACTCTTACAATAAGTATTTATGGCTAAGATGTGGTATATATTAATGTAAAGTTTTTAATCAAAGAAGTCCAAGATCTGGGATATACAAAAACAAACATTCAAATCACATGCCATAATTGCATGAAAGATATACTCTTGACTCTTGACTTACTCTTGTTTAATCAAATTAAAAATTATTTAAAAATATCGTCTTAGCGTAAGTTTCTTCTTAGCGATTATTTAGGTACACACAACCAAGAGAGAAATGATACAATTTTTCTAGGCACGTAGAAGGAGCAAAGTTATTTCTGTGGTGAAATACATGAAATATTAAATGTGTATGCTTTTATCCCCTTTTAGCATCCACTGTAAGCTCCAGTCCCCGATTACGAGAATAGGTTACCGTGTCAACAGGCGTGGATTGGGGTAATGGTGTGCGCTCATTACATGTACATTTCGCAAATCATTTGGCAGCCGTATGAGCAACCACACAGGAAAGGTGAACTTGAACATCCAACATTTTTTTCGTTCATTACGATGATTCATATTAAATCACCGGAATTGATTGGATGCTCCATTAGGTCTGGGCTGAATACAGTAAATCGTTGGTTATGTTATTCTGATTGATGTATTTTTTATCTTCCTTTTTGATGTCTATGTAAAATGTTGGAAATATTTTATCCTTAATGGAATTGCAGAGATTGAGTTTCGTATTGTGTGAAATGTGATTTTCTAGTACATTCCAGCTTGCGCTATTTAAAATGTTATTTTTTTTCTGTCTATACATAACTACATACATATGCGCAAATCTTTACAATTAATTATGTTTTATAATTACTTTGTATCTTACCTGACGATAGGTTCAGGGGGCCCGTGTCCTCTCTCGATGACCTCAGTATAGTTGGCTTTGTTTAGGTAATCCGCTGGTTTGATTGGAATGTTATCTGCTACGTGATGAATCTTTTCCGATAAACCAAGGACTTTAGTGAACCATTCCGGTTTGGTATTTGCGCCTATGGAATCAATTGAAATTCGAGAATTTTAAGAAAATTTACCGAATCATTATTATTTCCAATGACTATTTTGTGATTAATGTATTTTAATGAAAATAATTTTATTTTACCTACGACTGCTCTAATGAAGAAGACGGATAAATCAATTATCAGAGTTATAATGTACATAAATATTATATGTTATAAAAAACAAAAATGATATTCATCGATATGTTATTCTATTAATTGTATTTCGTACAAAAATCTCGCAGAGCTCTCACGTATCACCAATCTGTCTCTGTTAGACTGATGTTGAAATTCACTCCGAAATATTTAGAAGCTGTTCTTGAACACTGTTTAACAAGTCTGTGTACATATTTTAGATCATGAATTTATAATTACTTGCAGCTTAACGAGCGCTATACATTTGCTTTATTAATAAAGTTTCACCAAATATGCTACGTTATCTTGAAATACGAAATTACTTTCAATGCTTTCACTATAGTAGTTTTTGAAACAAAAGCACTCAACACAGTGCACTGTGCTTTAAACAAACCAATTACTGAAAAACAGCACATACAAATATAGCTGCATAAATATTATTTTGCATTCTGTAGAATATAGGCTTTAAATGTTATTATCATAATAGCACTTTTTCTAGATTTTACAGAGTTTTATTATTCAGATTACAAAATTTCCTTTAAACGCTTCCAATCCAAGTCGAGCAGAAATAGTTCCGTTTCTCCGCAACATTTCCGGTGAATAACGTGGTAAAGTTGTTAGGGAGATTTAAATTGCAAATGTTGCTAAAGCTATTTGCTCATTTCTACCAGTAGGTAGGCAGCACTTTTTTTTTTTTAGCCCATAAAATACATGTCAGAAAATGTAGAACGGGGAATTCGGGTCAACTTAGTTGCGAGGCAGACAGTAATTTATTGCTAATGGTGATTGCTGATTAAACATAAGTTGAAGCATGAAAATGCTTATGTTGCCTGTTCAATACATTAAACATAAATAATGTAAAAATTTAATTTAGGTTAATGGCAATTCATTTTATTTTATATTTTTTTTTGTTGTGCTATGGCAACACTGTTTTTTTCTCCCTTCTTAAAATTTTTAGTGTGTTCAATGGCCAGCGATTGTGGTCTTAAATAAATTGAACATAAAATTTAACAGCAGTTTTAATTTATACACTGCCATCTTCTTACCATGTGAAAACGTTGCTGAAGATTGATAAAAATATACAATGTGAAAACTAGGACGTCAGACTAAAGTTGATATTTAACACTGCATATGCTCTAGTATGAATAGCTTCAGGACTTCCTGACCAATGTTTGTGTCTTACTTTGTCCGGCCACCAGAACGTCTTAGACTTGAAAAATGACTGCTGCATAAATATGCCAATCGTCGCTGACGTCTTAAGGTAGAAGGGACGGAGCGTTTAAGGAATTTACATATCTTATTGTTAAAGGATGTGCTGAGGAGTTTCTTTCGACGTTTCTTTACCTTTATGTTAAATTATTGTCCCGATAAGGTAGTATAAGCAGTAAATGAAGAGCATAAGTGTATTTACAAAATCACTAGATGATTAAGTGATATTAAATTTGAATAACAATTAGCTGTCGCCCGTCCAATTCCCGGACACGTTTTACTTTGAAATCAACAAATCTCACATGCCTATTTTGAATTTAAAATACAAGACTTATTCGATTTTTGACAACGTTGTGACAGAATGTAGTGATGGTAACTATGAGTACAAGATATATCTTTAACATTATATCCTGAGGGTTTGTGGACTAATATTTTCATTATACAATGCATGACATCAAGCCCTGTGGAAGAACTATCCAAAATTGGTATTAAAACTTGTCATATTTAACTATCGATGTAACATTATAAAAAGTTGAAAAATTTAGGGTCAGGTTAAATCAACTTTCTTTGTTGTAAAAATCATTCTACACGAAGTGTCACGTAATTCATTACCGGTCCTCGGCTTGTTATTGCATAAAACGATTTCTCTTTTCAATGATGTCGAACTACTTGAGGCATATTGAAACTATTCATCTTTATTAATACTTCATGGTAGTGATCCTATTAAAAAGCAGACCTGCCTTGTATTTTATGTTGCTTTTACGGCTTCACTCGCTACTAGACATTTAAAGTCATTTTTACTTTATGGACGCGTTGGATAGAATGAACAGGCTTGTTTTATGACCTTATATTATGCTCCAAATGTTATATGGCTCCATGAAAATTTTCAACAAATAAAATTTGTTAATTTAAGACGAATGCCTAATTACCTTATACATAAAGCCTTATTTTATATATTTGTAGTAAGCGTTAAGCTGGAAATGTCATAAACTAGAGAGAAGTGATCTTAACAAATCTATTTTTTTTTTAACGCGATGCTTAAAATTTATAATAAACTTACCAAAATCCGCTAGCTGCTTAATCTTCTCCCTTAAGGGCGTCAATTTAGCCAACACGTCGTTATGGCCTAACAGCCCTTGCCATGGTCTAGCTGCCCATGAACAAGGCTTGTCCCTTATTGCCTTTTTACTACCGTCAACACACAGATATGCAAAATCATCTGCATTCTCTGTCGATGGACTAGCTGGAATTGTTCCTACTGGCAGCTGAAACGTCTCTAAGTGTTACACTGGGTTGGACAGTAGTGGATATTTGAGTTGTTAATGAGAGAAGATTGGGTATTTTACTTTTTATATGTTCCGTTAATCATGCTTCAAATATTTTTTTCTTCCTTTGAACAATGTTAGACCCTAAGTAGGTACTGGGGAAAAATACGTAAAAGACATCAATCGTTAATAACCATTAAATATATTTTGAATGTATTACCAGTAGGTTATCCAGAGAGTAGGATATCCATTAATAAACTTATTTACATAAAATATAAACACCGCGAGTATAATGTGGTCTAAGTTATTAGTGCCGCTTTAAAATTTTGTTATATACATATGCAAACAAAACGAAATAAACAAATGTTGTGTGGAAAAGAACAAACTCACCCCAAAGAACTTCCTCACATAAATGACCTTAGTGAAAGCGACCTCTCCACCGTTGTGGGCCAGGCAACGCAAAGCGCCTTCGTAGCCACTGTAGTTGTCGGGATAGTCACATTTATTGGGGTCCTCACAGAGCGCACACAGCTGTTTATATTGTGATTCTGTAGATAGAATATGGCTAAGGGTTAAAATAGGGACAACAGCTGTTAATGTTGCTAGATATAATATTACACTTGGAACACAAGAGACGATAACATGTACCAAATTGTAAAATATTTAATGAATAAAAGTAATATAATCGTGATAAATAAAAAGCTAATAAATTAATTCCAAATATAAAAATAATTTTGTAGCTAGATAATTTACATTTTCTGAACAGTTTTATTTACAAATGCTTATTACGTACGAATTGATAAATTTACAAAGCAGACTGTTTTAATTAGGAAATATTTAAATAGGAATTTAGACCAACTTGGATTAATTAATTATTAATTACTGGGTTGGGCCAATATTGGATAACGAGATTTCATTAGTTACCATTGACCCACTCGAGCTTCATTTATGGCTCCAATTTAGGTACTAATGAAGAAAATGAGAAGTGTTCTCAGTAAGAAATATTGAATTGATATATTTATTTCGTAAAATATCTTTCTCTTCAGTGTTCTAGGCCGAGGGTTGTCTGTCAGCCAGTACGTCGAGAAGGTCGAATCCAATCGAATGTTTCATTAAACAGAACTGTCACAATAAACGTCACATTTTTATTGAGATCTTCATACAAACCATCATCAAAGTTTCTGACTTCCTCGGTGGATTTCCCAATAATTTTATTTCAAACAAACCTTGTCCTGACAATTACGAACACAGCAAAAAATCAGTTAAATCGATCGAGTCGTTCTCAAGTCATGACCTTTCATACGCTCGCAATCGATTTTTATTTTATATAGATATTTAAAACTTAGTTTTCTTAACAGCTTAACATATATAGGATTCTTTTTTTATATTAATAGCCGACAAACGAGCAGACGAGCCACCTGATGGTAAGTGGTCACCGTCGCCCATGGACATCAGCGAGACCAAAGGTTATCAATGATGCGTTGTCGGTCAGGAAATGAGAAGGTAAGAAAGAAAGTACTGGCTCTCAAGCCCCCAGCCGGAACACGACGAGTTGTTTGGCGACTGACTCAAGCAGGAGGGTGGTAGATAGCCAGGCAGGCTTCACGGAAAGATAATAATACCAGTAATAATATTAATGACTTAATAATAATACTGATAATATAATCCTTACGAGAAGTTTTACCACCAAGAAGGCTGGTTTCTCTCCCTTTTACGACACCCTCTTTTACCAGCATGGGATTGGGGGGAGCATTCTAGGCCGCCCCAATACGGCCAATACGGCTAAAAGAGCAAAATTACTACTACACGATTAAGCAGTATATAATCAGTGATATGTATTGAGTTTCAAATGATCACGATGAATAATTTTTAATTAACCTTTAAGCAAGCCAAACAATTTATTATCCAAAATGCAGCTCCTCCAAAAATACGTAAAGCAAATACATTTAGTGATTATATTGTTTTCTCTCATTTTCCTAATAAATAATTTACCTTAATCTCCCGCATACAGACATAACTGTGCTGAATTCAGTTCCCCGTTGTATTACTGTATCCTTTGTTTATAAATACTCACAAACTAACGTTTCATAAGCCCGTAGGTGAGCAAAATAAATGAATAAATATTATCTTTCTTATTCATATTGCTCAATAGCACTGCCGACAAAACGTAAATGTTATTGATAATTCCATGAATATTTATATGATACGTCTTAAACCGACTTTAGTTTACTTTTAAAAGCATCGCTAGCTAAAAGTGTTCCATACGTTTTGAAAATATAATCCCTACGGAGTAATACTTAACTTTTAACAGTTCCATTTACTTTTAGAACTGCGCGTCTGAGTGCAACACTAGACTTGCTCGAATGTCAGTAATTCAAACTGGAGAACTCTAAAAAATAACCTTTGATCGCAATCCTCATAAAATTTTATATGAAATTCTGTTTTATTCAGGCTTTGTTAAATTGAACGCGCCTCATAGTTCTCGAGTAAAATGACTATGTTATGCTTCGACGTGCTTTTGTCACTATGTTTAAAACATTATACGCAATTCTTTCAGTCTTTTGTAAAGACTTCTACAATTTTATTTTCTTATTGAAAACCTTACTTAACTGGTTTCAATGATTTATTATTTTAAAAATTTAGGTTGAAATATCAGTACAAATACAAACATTATGAATATCCGTGCTAGTCAAAATGTATAGTGTTCGCAAAAGTATGCATTAAAATGTATATGTAAATCAAAGTCTTAACATACTCCAAGCAGCATTAGTCTTCGGATCAGGTGACCATTGTCCTACGATGCAGGATTGCTTGAAGAATGTTGAGAGAGCTCGTAACTCATTTTCTTTTGGGGAAATGGTGCGGTCCGTCATCTTCGGGAATATTTCACGCTTCATCAACATTGTAAGGGGAATCTAGGAGAAATGGAGAAGTAAACATATATTAAAGTAGGATTATTTCGGATCTTGAGTGCTGTTTCTGTAATTTAAATAATCTTTTCCCATAAATAATCACTCGTATCATAAACAGTAAACAAATAATACACTTTAAATAGTAACTGTAAAACTATTATCCCATATGTTTGTCTGGGAAATGTTGTAGCCAACTTACTAGAATTAAAACAATGCCGGCGTACAATATAACAATGCCTCCATTGTAAAACAAAGACTCCATGTTTTTAAATTTCCTTTACATTTATGTAAATAAACATCAAGTGTAGCATACTTATTGTAGTTACCAGCTGCATATTTTGGCCTTCGCTTTGGAATAAAAATCAGGTATGCCTTTTGTGTAATTGAGATGTACATATTTTATAATGACGTTAATCTAATAAAATCAATGCATCATGTGCCAAAATCGGAATTTACCACACATAAAAATATTATTCCCGTTATTTCCTTGGGCATGTTTAGGAATTTGACCCGAATATGATCCCGGTGATATTAGGTGTCCCATATTTTGAAAAGTTCTCTTTATGACGGCGTTTTAACACCCTTCGCCCAATCCAACTCGACACTTTTGCCGATATAGACGAAGCGTCATCTGCTTCACCCATGTCTTTACACAACAGATCCTTAAGATTTGCACTTGATATAAAAAACGATAGCAAAAAACATTATTTAAGCAATAATATTTCAGTAAAAGAGATAAATATAGAGATCTTGAATTTGTCCCACGTTTGGGTTTGAATCTTGCATGCAGAAAAAATTTCTAGAGAGTCAACTATGCATATTGATTTAGTTGCTACTGGGAAATTAGAAATTAAAATGGTCTTATCATATAATGATCGTTGTCATCAAAGTCGTTACAACCCTTGACTGTCCCACACTTGAGGGCTAGGCAGAGCAATGAAAGAGGGACACAAATCGTAGTTCACCAAGCTGGTCAAGTGTGGATTGGCAGATTTTACACTCCTGTGACATTTTATAGAACACTCAATAGCTCACTTTTATTTATGATGTTGAACCATTGCAAATTATAAATAATTTCAAACATTCGCACACAACTTGGAAAAATATGCGATACGTATTTCAGCTCAGGTCTCTCGGAACAGGAGACTGACATTAAAGCCATCAGGCTATAACTGCTCTTGATTGTGACCGTAATACGTAACATAAAATGTTCAGCTCGATTTCGAAATGAGTTCACGTTTCTGAATAACTTAAAGTTTTTCACTTTCTCAATTTATATACTAAACCATTATTCTTCGGAGTATCATAATTGCGTATTTTCTTTAAAGAAAACTTATAAACCCTTACCAGAAACCCTATGGACGTTCAAAAATCCGTGGTAATAACTCGCCAAATATGTATAATAAGTTTTCAACATTGCCGCTCCAAAAAATGCTCTAATGACACCCATATACATTTTTTTCTGTTAAAAGCATTCCATTTTATCTCGACGCGTCCGAGAATTTCACTTTATATACCACCCTCCTTTCTTTTCTACATATTTAATAATGTTTTTCGTGACATTTCTCGAGTTTTTTCTAGTAATTTCAGCAGTGTTATTTTTATTAGGGTACACGATATAACAGTGTAAGTAATTTGATTTAAGTCCTTTTGAACAAAATGTTTTTAAACCATAGAAAACCAATGTCGATTTTGAGAACGTGTCACGTCGTCAGCGGAGCGGAATGTAATTTCCGATTCGAAATTCAAATAGTCGCTTTGACAGACTTCGAGCGGTAATTGGAATAGTTTGGCAATTGGTTCGACTTGTACGTACCTTGTAGCCTACGTTTCTGTTGACGCCGGTGTGGCACGACTTGAGACCCTTCAGTTGGTCTAGATTGTTGATAGCTAGATCCTTGTGGACCACTATAACTGCTTCATATCGAAATTCCGCTGAAAGAAAAAAGTAATTATGAATAATTAAATATCATTAAAGGAGATTACTACAAGCTATTATATCACCTACTCGTATAACAACAGATTTGGACTACAAAAAATTCCTTTTCTTTGTTGCTTTTACACAGGAACATGTTTATATAACTCACAAAGGATTGTCGGACCGGGCATATGGGGCTCGTATATATCAACTAAAACCTAGCGGTCTTGAAATTAGACGGTACGGTATAGCGTATATTATGTTCTGCATGTCTTTGGCGAATTTCTGTTTAAAAATTTTGGATTCTTGACTTTTCACTAAAACAAATTCGAGCAGTCACTGCAGGTCCTCCCAGTAAAATCGCTTTACATATATATATAGTTGTAACTGATGACAAAAAACATAATTGGCAACGGTTACCAAGTTACAATTTAAAAAAGTTGTATCAATGATTTAATTATGTATATTTAGGGGTATTTGTAGTTTACTAACGGGTTCACCGCTCTAATCTTGATCCGTAACGCGTTCCTGACGTCTCTAATATTGCGGAGGTGACGTGCCAGACGGTCGTTTGCTGGCAATTATCAAAATAAATGAAATTGAAATTGAGCATTGCCAAAGTTCTGTTTTCCATAGCTGTTTTTTATAGATATTATCGGCCTTCGATAAGTACGCGGCGATAAATCGTTCTTTTAACGACCATTTGTATTCGTTATCTACGGGTTCGTGAGTTAATAAATTACCTACTGGTGACACCAAGATCACTTTCATTTATTTCCAAGGATTACAGCATTGCTGACATTAGGCGGATCATTTCTATATTTCGTTCTGAATGAAGAGACTAAATCTTATCTATTTATAACCTAATGTAATTGTATGTACCATATATTAGATTCAGTAGTCTAAAATGTAACGTACAATCGCATCTGGGTCGGGTTTTAGTGAACTTGTTAATTGTAATTATTAAGGGTTTTTTTCGTAATTATTAGGTAACTATAAAGTTTGCACGATATACATACATTGAAGGAATCCTTAAAATAAAACTTTTAAGGCATACTATCGGCACAGGTAATAAATAAATCGTTTCATAAGAACAAGCGCAATATGTACGTCTGTGCGTAGGGTGAGTATATTTTATTATTTATCATCGTGTATTTGTGTGTACCAATATGCTGACAGCCGAAACAGAAAAAAAAAACCTTGCTGAGAGCCTATTAAATAAACGCGTTGTAGTTTAGTTTTATTTTTGGATTGTATAATATTTGTTGCACCTGTACGAGTGATGTAGAAAGGTGGTGTTATCTGGTCCGACGAGATACAAACAATACAAAACAATATACTTTATTGTGCACACTAACATAATAAAAGGAAGTGTAAGTAATTATGAACACAATAAGATATTGAGAATGAAAAAAATTTAACCGTGCTTGGAATTTAAGTTTATAGTTTATATTGCATATTGCGTTGGTGCCAATGACTTTCAGTTTCGAGGTGCATGAATGACTTTCGTGGACCATGTAACGTTGATATAACCTAGTTACTTAATCCAGGGATGTTATGGATATGAAATTTCGGATCTGGATATGGATACGGTATATGAATAATATTTTACCGGTTTCGGTTATGGTTACGGATAATAGAAGATTTACGAATTGGAAAAAAAAATGTATTTTCAAAGTTTGACTTTCTTTTTATATATTATTTGGCATCATAAGCATGGGAAAAAACTTTAAAATGAAAAAAAACTTTAATAAAAACGTCGAAAGATGAAAGCGATGAGGCAAGTGTATCGTCTTGGCCGGCGAAAACCTGTCATAACGTGTTTCTTTTAGACTCTCTCCTGTCCGAAATTATTCTAAACTTTTGTATTGGATTCGGTTACGGCTGTTGTTGTATTATAAGCAAGCTTGAATTTCAGAATGGAGTATAGCGGGCGGATGTCTATCGAAACCGAACAAGGCATGACAACGCACGCTAATCACCGAGGATTGTGTTGAACTTGATTTAATAATTGAATTTTCGATGCCACAAAAACTCAATATACATTTATTAAATTATACATTTTAAATAAACTTACTATACATTTTATTATACATTAATTTTAAAATGTATGCTGTAGTAGGACGGTTATTCTTTAGAAAAATAAGCATAAGTGAAGTACGTTGAATTTATTACATCAAAGGTGATATTGTGAAGATGACAATTTCAACTCGATTATATTTCATTGCTCAATTGGACTCGTGAATAAATTCCAACTCGCTTTAAAGTAGAAGCCTAGTCTGAGATTTTATCTGTAGGTATGATCTAAAGTGCTTCAGAACGTGTTAGTTACTTCATGCAATAAACTTGTGTGAGTGAGTGAAAATGTAAATAATAGGTAACCGATCGATTACTCGAAATCTTGAAAATTTAATGTTCAGCGAGGAAGAGCATGACGTTATTATTGATTTAATGGGATCATGGTTGATTCGTTGGTATACCAATTTATTTTTCAGTGTTCAATAAACTCATCTATTATTCACCATTGCCCCCCCATGTACCGATCTACAGTTATTATAACAGTCTTAACGTACGTTACAGATTTGAATGATAATGCGGACGTATGAACATTGTTGCCGGTCACGTGAAAAGGTCATAGTATAAATATTTATTTGATCATTTATTTCGCTATTTCTGTATGACCCTGAGGGACGAGGTAAATTAATTGTTTTACTTTCGTCCTTGTTTCGTTCGTGTTCTACGGGACTGATTAAATGTTCTTTGTTCCATTGTTAGACAAAGACTACCCTTTAGTTAGAGTCCCTTTGTGGTTGGTTCGTTCGTTGTTTTATCAGCATCCGTTGCATGTTGTATAACAAGTTCCTTTAAGTCACTAGATCGCAATGTCTTCGGAATGGCTATATTGGCTGGAATTTAAAATTGTCTTTTTTAAAGTTCTTTAGTCGAATGGCAAGACTGTAATCTAAAAAATTTCATGTCTGTTTGTTTGTATGACATAGCCAATTTTTTCGCGGACTCTTGGATTCTACAACTGTTATATGGGATTGAATACTTTTATCTCTTAAACCTTAATCTTAAAAAATTCTCAATAAATTGGCTCAATCTGTCTACATTTTATTATGTCTCCTCGTATTATATCGTATCGTCGAGATCCGTCTATAAATAAACATAATGCCCAATTTCGAAAGTTTCTAGATTAGTATTATGTAACCTATAACATGTTTATAAACCCAAGAGCGTAACTATCTCGACCTATCAGAAAGGGTCACTCAATTATTTCCAATTTGAAGGAGAAGCATGTACAGTCAATAGGAATTTTCCTTTACAAGGCGAGCACGTCCACAAAGGAAGCCTAAATTGTGTATAAATAAAGTTGAATATCGGCAGATTGTGAGAAATCCGCTTAGACTAGAGTTGCTACGTGACCTGATTTGCGTTGGATATATCGATGTTCGCAGTTCTATTCGTATTTAATCGGGCCATCGATTACTGAATGAGTCGGTAATTATATAGTTATATATTTTTTTAATAAAATAAAAAAACATAAACGTATCAAGAAAATTTAAAATCATGAATTATCATTGATTTTATTATAGCTTAATAAATGTTACACAAATTGCTATCATTATCATTTGTGTGTTAAAAATGTTAATACATTCAATACTGAATAAATAAAAAAAATCAGGAGAACCCGGTAATTAAGTATTCGAGACTTGGAAACCCTAGCTGGGACTCCCTAAGGGCGAATATATCGAACACCACAAACTAAGATTAATCAAGCGATTCCTTCAGATAGATAAAGTATTCCCTTATTGAGGGATTCGTTTGGTTTTTGACCGGTGTAGGCTTAATGCATCAACTACAAAAAAATAATTATTATTATGTGTTTATTTATCTGGTATACAATTATAATATATAATATACAGTCGTTATTGGATAGTAGGTATATTCTACACGTGTAAGAGAAAAATCTCCTCCCTCTATCGCCTGGAGCGTACTTCACCATTTTTTTATTGATACGTTAGGAACAAAAGAGCATTATGATGTGATATCAAACAAATTTAATTGCAACCGTTCTGCTCTTGAAGAGAATCTAAATTTTGTTAACAACCCATTAGTAGTCCTCAGCAGATAATATGCTTCTTCTGGTTACTGAGCTCTGTAGGTATATAACCACGCAATACCACTGAGGAATGACGGAGATATTTGAGAAACCAATTTGTGGGTATTTATAACGCTGTCCGACAGCACCCCACATGTCGTAATGATCGCTTTGAACGATAACAATCGGAACGTTGGCTTTTCATACCGTTGAAAAAGGTCGCCCACATGAAATTTTGCCACGAAGTAGGGTCAACATTAATAATATTTTTGCTGTTTAACGTTCAGTGGTCTAGGGTATGACTAACGATTTCAAGTTATGGGCTATGAACGCTCAGTATTCATGAGCACTATTGTAACCGACTTAATAAAAAACCTACTTTTATTGTTGTTCCCATTTTTTAATATCTAATAAAAAAGCAATAATGACTAAAGTTTTATATGGACACTGCGTTATTGATGTATTTTCGTTTCATGTTATACGGTCGATGATACAATTTCAAAGTATTGTAATTTGGTATTGCGCGGCCGTTTTCACCCCGTTAGATATTTAAAATAAACATGGCAATAGCAATCTATGGCTGTCCCACTGGTAGACTTGGATTTTATGTCAGAATGAAAATGGTCTTGTCACAGGGATATACTTAGCTCTATGCTCGAGTCCAAGAAGAACTGCTGCTTGGGGAGCAAGCAATGCACTAGGTTGGAAGTCGCTGGCTATTTCCCTGGCTACTGACCATGTTTCTAGAATCGACTCTCTAATGTTTTAACGTATTTCCGTTGCATTGATAACACGCAGATATGTTTCTTTTGGTTTTACAGATGGCCAAGTGTCCAAGATACAAGTGGCGATTATAATGTAGCACATGACTCCCCTGGAAAATTAAAATGGTTTCGTACGCTATCTATAATATAAAAATTCCTTTATTATCATATACATTCTTGATTGGACCTGACTTGACCTTGATTGACTTCATATCAACTGCAGACGATTGATCGACGGACAGACGACCTTGCGAGTGATTTTAAAGGGTCTAGTTTTATCATCGATGTACTAAACTCTCAATACTGCAATGCCGTAAAACGAGGAAATTAATTTCCCCATAATGCTGACAACGGTTCATAATTAGCGCACTCGACTCCGTAGTTTCCCGCCTCTCAACATCTCAGTAAACGAGAGAAATTGAATGGGATTATTGCTTTCCAGTATTAATTTTTAATTCACTTTGAAATTAACGTCTTTATTAAAGTTTTATGTCAATAGTCTATAAGTGCTGCCAGCTGCTGCAGTTATTTCAATTAATATGAATTTGTCAAGCCGGTTTACAATCTCTTTGGTATTAAGTGGTCGTTGTAGCTATTTCGTCTGTCATCGACCTTAAACAAAAGTACAGCCTGATGATGGTGGTAAAGGCGGATGATATTAAAAATATATATTATTATAAATTACGCGAATAAAATATACCTAACGTTCTTAAATCACAACGGCCAGACGTTAGAAGTGGGCTCAGATTTTTTATTAGTCTATGGAGGTTTCCTCCCGAAGTTATAAGCCACACATAGCTTTTTGGAAGGTTATTACTACCTAGAGTTACGTAACGTTAAAGGCAATAAGACTTATGAAATAAAAACTAAGTTAAGTAATAATAAGTAATTTTGTTTCATATAAAAATATTAATAACAGAGTATAGACAATTTGACACATTTGTTAGTTTGTTACATTTATTATTGTTACATTTTGTTAGTATTGATGGGGTATGTAGAGTTTTCCGTTTGTACAAAACAATTTTTTAAACTAACTATACTTGTTACTTTTTACTTTGTTAATCCCGTATTAATAACGTGTCTTTTGTTAAAAAACTAATTACGTTCTATATAGCTGTTAGCGATTATTAATGGAAACTTTTATTGTTCGGGGTATTATGTACTTAACCCTGAATTCATTCGCAACCATAATGTACTTTTAAAAAATGGATAGCGTAATATAGATATTACTAACTTAAATTATATTTTCAACAAAAGACTGCCTTTATATTTTCTTTACATAATCTATATATATTTTTCATAATTTCATAGACGTGAGATCGCATAATTTCGAACCCAATATTATCATTCAACACGTCCCACATTCAGTCAATCTTAGTAAATCATACATTACATTACCAATGTGAAACCATGAAATTGTTTTGCGTAATTACTTGTCCATGATGTTTTTTTGGTTTTTTTTTTTTTAATAACTAACAAGAAAATGAACATAGAAGATTTATAGCGTCTAACACATCTATATTATGATATGTTATCAAATCAGCAGCTTAGTCGTAAAAGAAGATTGTAATATATTTTTTTTAGAATGAAAACATTAGATCAAAGAAAAAACTCTGATGAGATTAACTTAAAGTAACATAAATAACTTCGGTTGTCCTTAATGACATATTGGATTACTTTTCGCTTTCATGAATATCTGAGTAGCAGTGAACAAAATATCAGCCATTAATCAGAAAATGGAATGGACTTTTTATGGATCTAATATCAGTGAAACTAACCGGTGGAATTCGAGTGTCACCGTGATGTTTCAACATTCAAAACATTCAAAACTAACAACATTAGTTTTACAACGTAACGTAGATTGTTTAACAAACATTAATAAGGTATTTTTGTTCTATAAGAATTATTTGGATATTAAGATTAAAAAGCAATGTTAGTTCAATAATTACATTTTTAGTTCTATTATTCCTTAGTCTTTATTGACTTTGGTTATACTTTGGGAGTTTCGCTAATCGCAAGTATATTTCATTTATTAAGAAACTTAATTTAAGAGACACCCGGTTATTATTTATATCTCAAGCAGCACTAGTTTACTGCAATTGTTAAATTTCACAAAATATTTTGTGAAATTTTATTAAAGAGTTTGCGATTATAAATCATCTTTGTGTTTCGGAGGGAACATCAAGGCATTAGAAACGATCATTGTCCTTAGATAACAGTCGTTAAGTTGGACACTATCTGTTAATAATTCGCACATGAGCCATAATAGCCAAGCAATAAATAAATTGTAACACTCCTCTACAACGCACACTATTCTACACTAGTCTAGAGCCTACAACATAGTACATGAGTAATAAGGGATTCTATTTTTGGCCTCTGAGGGCTTAACCCATTGACTGCTAGACATATTTAGAGCGTCTTGCCCTGGGTGCCAAGGTTATTTTTTTTTTATTCATACATTTATACAAATACAATTTTATGTAATAATCTAATCATATAAGTTCTAACTTTTATAATAAAAACTGAAAATTAATACGTTTTTTTACTCCATATATATTTCATTCACCTTTTTAAAATATTTTTAACTGAAATGGCCATTTGTAATTAATCTAAAATTGCACCACGCACTACGAGATATCTCGTAGCTGGCAGTTTTGATACACACGCTTAATACGAGATATCTCGTAGCTGGCAGAATGGGTTAAGCTTATCTATTGTTACACCAACATATCTAGAGATCCTTTCATATTAATTCCGGTCTGTTAGTCAAACGGATTCACGAAGTTTCCTCATCTGACCTCAGCCCATATCCATTCTCCTATTTCATCAAAACGCAATTTATTGGTAATATAGATTCAACAGTGTAAATTCAGTTACAGATCAAATAGTAGTTTAGGTTATATTTGATTAGGACAGACCCATATGACTGTCGGAATGGCTGGCGATAACGTAATGTTGCTTGGAAATCTGTGATTATAAACTGCGAGGATATAACTTACAATCATAATAATAAAACATAAGAGTAAAAAAAATCATAGTATTTTTGTTACAATTTTAAAAACTCATGTTATAAGCAATTGCTGTTAGTATAAGTTACATATGCGCTCGTTTAATTAATTCGAAATTAGGCTACGGATGTGACTTGTAAAATAAATATATGTCAATCAATTACTTAATTCGAGCAGTTACGTACTAAAGTCGGTTCATATTTTTTTTGTTTGTAGCACTGTTGTTACGAGTTTTAGAAATTCATAAATATAATTGTGTGCTTTTTTTAGACAATCATTAAAGTAAACTTTAAAGTAAAGTGGTAATCGAATAATAAAACTTTTGTATGAGATATTGTTATTAGACAGGGATTTAAGATCATAAAAGAAGTATACAAAGCTCTCCAGCTAGTTGCACTGATGGCCTTTCATTGGTTATTGCTATTTAAGTTCGATATAATAAAAACTTAGAGGTCGAGTGGACCGTGGAAATTGTTTATATTAACTGCATAAACAGATGTGGTTAGATTCTGTAACTTGACTCCGTCTGTCAGTTTGGTGACCCTAGAAAACGATAGCCTGATTAGACCTCACGTTGTCGTGCTGAAATGGAAGGTTAACCATGTGGACCAGTAGACACTAGGGAATAGTCGGCGCGCTCATACGAGAACCTTCATCCTCTCCATATAGTGCATAATACTGTTGAGGGGTTTCTGAACTTAGGTATAAATCGGTCGCTTTCCTATAGTGACCGGTCTCTTTAATAGTATAAATTTATACGATCTTACCATCTGGCTCATCATCAGTTCTGTACTCCTGAAAGACAACGAAGTCCTGGTTGGGGATTGTTGAAGCCACGTACATGTCCTCAGGATCCACAGGCACCAAATCGGCTTGCCGCTGCTGAACATAGTACAAGCAATCGACTCTGGAACAATCAGAATAAAGGATAACTTTTGTGCTGCCCTGTAGAAGAGTTACGATAGATATTAGTAGAAATACATTAAGAAACGTAAGAAAAATATTTGATGATCAACATTCATTTCTACGCTTGTAGAAGTTTCTTTTCATACACACTCACACATGGCATAGACAGACACAAATATAACATTACAAACACTCATGATCCGAGAACAAAGATTAATATGTAACATAAATGTCTGCCTCGGCCGGAAATCGAACCCGAGACCCCTCGCTTGGCAGGCAGGGTCACTATCAATCACGTTGTTTTTGTATTGACAAAGATAAGTACCAAAATAGAACTTGTGTAACATAGGCTTACATTAAAATAATTCAAATTATTTTTGTGTGTTAATTTATAATATTTAGTTCGAAATTGTAATGAGGTATAATTAATTAGGTCGTTAGATAAACTTCGCTAGCAGACGTATTTGCTTCTAAATTTAAAAAATATTTAAGCTTGGGAATAAAATTGCCATTTGCCAGCTGGACCATCTGCCTAAGAGGGAGAAAAATTAGATTCAAATTAACATATATTCAAAACATTACGTTAAAACAATAAACAGTGAAATTACAATCGTATGACTTATAAAGTAAAGCTGTTTGATTTGTATGTGTACTTCGAAATCAGCCCTGAGTAATGTTTATTGCGAATCGTCTCAGAAAATGACTAACGAATAGACGAACTAACTATTGAACATTGCCAATACTAACAAGTTAAAAAGGTATCGATGTTAACTTTAAATGTTGTAGCTAAACGGCGATAATCAAGTAAGTACACTTAACAGAGAGAGTTGAGCATCAACAGAAATGAAAAGAAAACTGACAGTAAACAAAAGACCCAAAAGAAACGGATACTTTAAAAGTACATAGTTAAGTGTACGGTTAAGTTACAGGATGCCTAATGAACGTTGAGATGGCGGCCTAATGGAATCGTCCTGAATGGCGCTCATCAAGTTACATTGTGCCCTAAAAATGCTCGATGCTTCGGAGTACAGTAGTTAAAGAGAAGTCGTTAGACCGAGCTTATATAGTTGGTTGAATAAAAAATGTACTAATGATAGGGTCTTCAGTAAAAACCAGCGCGGAGATTATGGATAGAAAGAAAATGATGCGAGCAGTATCTTATCACATTTCTTTGTTTTTCGATATTGTCTCTTTGTCTTTATCATAGTTTAATTTTCTTTTTGTATTCGATGCGTGCTTTATGTATATTTTGAGTTAGATTCGAAAAACAATCACGTTTTTTTTACGTTTCAACCTGTATTCTGTATTGTTTCTCGTTCGCTATTGAAAGATTTACTATCAAAAATTTATAAGCAACAATAAATTTGATCAGGAAAGCTTCGGTTTAAATATAATAATGTTTGAGGGCTATCCATCCTGTACCCATTCGCCAGTGATCCTGCTTGCGGAGCGAGAGATCCCGGGTTCGATGCTCGTGCAGAGCAAACATTTATATGACAAATATATATTTGTGCTCGGGTTATGTGCGTTTATGATGTCTCATATATTATGTAAGTCCATACCATACGTTATGGCCGTATTGGGGCGGCCTAGAATACTTCCCCCAATCCCATGCTGGCAGAACAGGGTGTCGTAAGAGGCGACAGAAGCCTTTTTGCTTGGTGGTAGTGCTTCGCGTAAGGATTATATTATCAGTATTATTATTAAGTCATTAATATTATTAGTGGTATTATTATCTTTCCGTGAAGCCTGCCTGGCTAGCTACCACCCTCCTGCTTGAGTCAGTCGCCAAACGACTCGTTGTGTTCCGGCTGGGAGCTTGAAAGCCAGTTTTATCTTTCTTACCTTCTTCTTTTTTCCTGGCCGACAACGCATCAGTGATACCATTGGTTTTGCTGGTGTCCATGGGCAACGGTGACCACTTACCATCAGGTGGCTCGTCTGCTCGTTTGTCGGCTATTAACATAAAAAAATATCACCTGTAATACAGGCAATACTAGTGCACGGGTGTAATTGTGTCATCGTTTAGATTGAATTGAATGATTAGATTGAACGGCATCAGACGGTAGGTTGTCGGAATAAATTCCACTCGATGGTTTCAAGTGTGAAGTCTGTATCTCAAATTTTCTAAATAACATGCGTGTTACACATTAATTATAAAGGAAAATATCATTATCAGACCTGTACGTACACCTGCGAGCTTACCATAATTTTCTCATCGGTGCGTCGAGTTTGCAAACACGTACGTGGTTAACCTGTACTAGACTTTATTATTTGCATTATGAGAAAAGATCTGAGCCCAACTGTAGGAAAATTACAGGCTGTGATGATCAATTCTGTCTGTCTGTATGTAATTACGCGTGGTAAACGTACTTACGAATGTTTATGCCACATGGCATTTGTATTTTTTAATTTTCAATTTTGTTTTCAACACCACCTATAATTGTCATCATTCATTATAAGATAATTCCATTTTTGATAGGCAATGGATATTAATCTTTTAATTGAACTTTCTTTCTATAGGTGCTTGTGTTACCGTTTCGATATTTACCTAGTTATGAAACAAAAAATAAGATAGAAATACCATCTAGCTATTGATATCGAACTTGCACACATAATTTATTGTGAGTTGTTTGGCAGGTTACAATACTTGTGTGAACACAATTTTTTATGTAATGTTGTATAGAAGTCTAAAATAAAAAAATCTGAATAACTTACCTGTCTCTAGCCGGTACACATTCCAAAACGGCTTTGCTCTTGGTTGGCACCTCCAACATTTCTTCGCATGCCGTCATATATTCCTTCGGCACGCATATTTTGTCTAAAATTAGTTCATGATAAATGATAACTATTTATATGAATAAATGTTCGCAGTCAATAGTTCAACATAAGTAACTATAAGTAATACTAATTACATATAATTGAAAAAAGTAATAAAAAAGCGCGCGCGACATAATATTTTATCTGTAATTTTAAATTAAGGCATCTAGCGCCATCTATTATTTATTTGCGAAACCCAACACAAAATCAATAATTACAATGTATATGATCTTTTTAAACTACTAATAAATATAAGATTTGAAAATAACAAACTAGTGCAAGATTGCAAACTACATATATATAACATACATGTAGTTTTACAGCTGACATTTACTCCGGTCAGGGCCACTAAAACTATAAGATAATATAGCAAAGTCATGGTCACACGGGCGACCACGCGAACGTGTAAACACTACTGGACGACGATACATCGACTTCTTCTTTATATTTATGAGCTATCATTGTTGATGTTATTTGTTAAAGATAATTGTTGTTTTTCTGGGCGTGAAAACGGACTTTTACGTGGATACAGCTTTTTTTTAATTTAGTTGATAAACTTATCAATGTTTATATGGTTATTCTGCAGAAATAGGTCTGTAGGTATAATTTTAAAATTGAAATAATACACTAAATTAATATGTTATGTAAATAACGTAGTGTACATAACTTTTTAATTATTAAAGTCTAATTATTAACATAATTGTAAATATGCATTATTCATTTTTTTATTACTTTATTTTAGAGTTGACTTATAAATATACAATTAAGTAACTAGTATGGTCTTAAGAAAAAAGACCTGATGTCGATTCCAGATTAAAAAACAATTATTCTTTACACTATGGTTAATTGTTGCACTTAGAACTGTAATTAACTTTAAATTGAAAATAGATTATTGTTTATAAAAGTAAAGTCTATAAAAAGTTAAGGCAATGAAAATATGGATTGGATACATTGTAATAATTGTTTTACACAGCTAGAACCTCGAATAACATTACATTTGACATCATGTGGTCATATGTTTTGCAACAACTGTTTGAACAATGGTATGTTTCGTATAACGTATTTTTATATTTTCTAAAAAATTAACATACTGAAATATATTTAAATTGTTGTATAGGTGGAAAAGAAAGTACCTGTCTAGTTTGTCGAGCACCTTGTTCTGTTATGAAGTTAGTTCCTGACGTAAGCATTATAATTAGTTATTTTACTATGGCTATAATAATCAAAATAGTATTTCAAAGTATTAATAATAACAGATGAATGCAGAAATTCAAGACTATTTTACGGATCCGGAGGAATTAATTAAGAAGTCGTGTGAAGTTCTACAGTTCCAGAGACAGCACAGAAGGCGCTTGTTGTCCTATTTATTACAATCGGTAATATAAAATTATATTTATAACAGTGAATTAGAAATTACCTTCCTTTTGAATAATATGATATAATGACATATCGGTCTTACAAAAATAACTCACAGCTGCCGTCGCGGGGAGATTTTTATAAAGGTCATTACTATCGTTCATAGAACCATTTACTGTGGATTAATTAACCATAAAAATGTATATTATAATAATTGCGTGTATTGTCTATAATTAAAAAGAAAATAATCGATAGCACGATTTTACTTGATAATTTTTTCTCATCCTATTGTTTAGCAATAAATTGTTATTTATACGTAGTTTTTCGTATAATGTATAATTTTTTTCTATTTTCTCGTGTATGCCCAAGACTGACCTAATCTAACAGGTCTTCACAATATTCTCCTTGTTATATGAAATTAGAATGGAGTGCTGGATTTTACCTTTAACGCAATTTAAGATGACTTCCAAATCTAGTATGGGAACTGCACACCTGAAAATGCAGAAGAGGCTATTAATTGTAATTAGGATACTTTGGACAACAATATAAGTTTATATAAATTTAAATCGTAAATTTAATCAGGTATACCATCCAACTCATATGAAGATACATAAAGCCATAAACTTGATGTTGTAACCATAAGTTACACTGTATACCGAGATTACAACATCGAACTTTAATAACCTATTTTTCAATTTGTACAGATTAGAGTGAAGCCATTATTACGGTACAGATGTTACAATCTTCTATCTTAAACATTATATTATGTGTGTTTTCATGAATCCAATTTTTTCCACATATCTATTTATTAATATTAGCCGTTTTTGTAATGAATAATTTTCGGTAACCATACTAGAGTTCGTCTAATGTTAGAAATTCGACCATAATCTCTAAACAACGTTTTATTTCCAAATTTTTTCATCGATATCACTAAAACTCGTCGATAGTTTCCAAACAAATAAAGAAAAAGAAAATCGATTGATAAACAGAGGAGAAAAACGAACTGAACTATTGTGTCTTTGCCTATGTATTAGTAGATACGTATTAATATTATTTTTGTAAATGTAGACGCATACTGGTAAGGACGGCATAAATCGCACTGCTCCTCTAGTATAAAAGATCACCTATAAATAACAAAAAAAGTTCTCTACACGTCATATATGTATCCTCTTTATTGAGTGGATCTAGAGTGTACTTCACCACACGTTGCTTGCGTTGGTGGAGGATTAAACAGCCAACAGGCGTTGAAATTCTATACTTAGTCTTTGGCTATGTATACGACATCATCAATCCTTCACTCAAAGGCAAGCCCCTGGTCGTAGTTTGCTGACCAATGGAAGAGGCAACGGCGTCATGTCTCCTTGTTAAAGGTAGTTGCGATTTGTGACATACAGTTTAAGCATAACTTTACTCGTATTTGGTTATATGGTTTCATAATATGACTGGCAAGCTTCCATCCTAATTCTAGACTTAACCGTGCAATGTTTTAAAGTGTTTTGGTTGCAGTTTTAGAGAACCGATCAACATACATCGGTGATGCATTTGGCGTGCACGGGTGTGTTTGTGCACTGATGGTTAACTATGGTTAACGGTGGCTGTCAAGTGGTCCGTCAGCTCGTTTGTCAGCTATTTACTTACAAAAATATTATTTAAAACGCGTAGAAATGTTATGGCAAGATAAGACAACGCAAGCCTATTCGGCAGTTTTTCATTAATCAAAATCAAGAACTGTAAGTTAGTTATTAATTTTGTTGGATTATTTTGAGGTTTATATTGAGATCTGGAAGAAAAGGTTATGTTTGCCTATCTTAAAAGTACTTAGTCCGTGCTGAGAACTACCGTGAAATGTATAACAAACCACAGTTCAAACTTGATTACACAGATATAGACCAGTGTTAGGCATGTCTAGTAAAATGTGTACTCATAATACGAGCATAGCGACAACAAAGAAGTTACTTCGGGCTTCTCGTGGCGTTTCATTTGTATTGTATTGTCGCTCACTGGGTCAGCGGATGGTTCGCTTATTGTCAATAAATGGAGCTTCGTGTTAGTTTTGAGTCTTTATATTAAGTATTTTGTAAGTACCTACCTGAGTACTTTGTATAATCCATGCATATTACTGTGTTTAAAATGTAGATTTCATAGGTATTACTATTCTTGGAATTATATTGAATTGAGGGTAGTGGCAAAATAAAATGTTATAATAAAATCATCGTTGAATCTGGCAATGATCTAGATTTATGGCGACACGAGAATAATTTACACTTAAGATTTGCGAGGCAACATAAAACCAGCATGGCGGTAAAATCAAAATTTCACATGATTTAATGTCATTTGTCGGGCGTAATTTAAAGTTTATTTTTTTATATGTTAAAAGCAGACAAACGAGCAGACGAACCGCCCGATGGTAAGTGGTCACCGTCGCCCATGGACATCAACAAGACCAAAGGTATCACTGATGCGTTGTCGGCCAGGAAATGAGGAGGTAAGAAAGAATGTACTGGCACTCAAGCCCCCAACCGGAACACGACGTGACGTTTGGCGGCTGACTCAAGCAGGAGGGTGGTAGCTAGCCAAGCAGGCTTCACGGAAAGACAATAATACCACTAATAATAGTAATGACTTAATAATAATAGCGATAATATAATCCTTATGGTAAGCCCTACCACCAAGCAGGCTGGTTTCTGTCGCCTCTGAGTATTCTAGGCCGCCCCAATACGACCGAGTTTATTTCTATAGAGATTATGTACCAAACTCAGACAACCGACATTGAAAGTAATTGAGTGTGAGAACTTGACTGGAATGACAGTTGACGGTTTAAACAGTGAATATCTAAATAAGTGAAACACCAAGTGAAAGACTATGAAAATATTGAATAATTAAGATTTATGTGCCATTATAATACATTTGAACTATCTATATTTTTCCCAAATTTTACGGATAATTTTTAAAAATAAACGTTTACACACTCACACCCCCGCACTAGGATTCCCTGTGTTGCGGGCGGCATGGACATACACAAATGTGACATTACAAACACCCACGACCCGAGAACGAACATTTATCTGTCACATAAATGCCTGCCCCAGCCGGGAATCGAACCCGGGACCCCTCGCTCAGCAGGTAGGTTTACTACAAACTGGGCTATGGGGTCGTCAATCTGCCAAGAAATTTCCACGTTGAAAGGTTATATAAAACAATGTCCCAATCCTATGTGTTTCCGTGCATTCCGTACGGCGCAGCTGCACATATTTCGCAAAACTAATTACATGATAAAGGTCACACTAAGTGGCTTTTGACAACTGGTCAAACCACTCATACTTCTGCGAACAGATCGTATTTGGATATGATACGTATGCTTATAGAAATAAAGTTTAATTTGATGAGTTCAAGATTTAAGGTATACACAGGGATAGTTTTAATTACCAAATAATAATGGTATTTTGTGGTTTCTGTTGGAAGTTGCAAAGCGAGTAATTCGTGAATATTTGCCACGATTATTAAATTCGAATAGTTTTCTAGTCTTCTTCTTCTTCTTCAATGTATCTGTCACCTATTTCGAATTTTAATTTTGAAATATGAATAGAAGTAAAAACTCTTTTCAGGCAAAAAAGTTTTACGCTGCAAGAATAGAACTAAAACGAATGACTGAACTCTGTCAGAAACAACATAAGCAGCTGAAGGAGTATCAGAAGATCGTAAAGAATCTGGAACTCCAGCTAAATCAGCCAAGTGAGTACTTTCACGTATAATTGACTCCATCGAAAAAATTAAACGTCTCTTTGTGTTTTTGGATCTACGACATGTCTATTTGCTAATTTCTGTTTTTGCATTCCAATCGCAAAAGTGTGCATGCCAAAGCACGTAAGGACATCGGATGAAGAAACTAGAACTGCTTCCAAACCTATCTTTCACAAATCCACTTTGCAGTAGTGAGGTAATAAAGAGATATATGTACCGTGGATGCATTATTAATGAAGCGAACACTCCACATAAATATTTATTTAATTAGGAACACACAATTCAATCGCTTTGTATCAATATTTCGCAACGAATGTTATTGCCCTATATTGAACCAAGTACCGATTCGAATAAATGCGTACGTTACAGTGAATCGTACCTTTCATGTATTTATAAAAAATATAACTGAATTTATTATCCAATATACTCAACAAATTTAATATATGACTTAGAAAATGAGGGGAATGAAAATAAAAGTTATCCCTGTTCTCGTTACGCATGAAAGGAAACTAAGTAGGTATTAAAATTTACGGTTGTAGTAATAACACGCGTAACCGATACTTAGGAAATTATGAATTACCGATGTAATTAGGAAAAGAGAATCGATACAATAGTATCGATTCACGGATGGATCGTAAATTCGTTACGTACGTAAAAATCGTTACCAAAATCGAATGGATCGAATCCCATTCTACAGCTCAATGGCTCATTCTACAATTTAATACAAACACGTGATGCGAATTTAACATGAACAAAATCAATAAAAACGAATCCCCTAGAACATAAACCTCTTACAATTTTCAAGGACCCATGAAAAGCTAATATTTCCATCAACGGGAATGCCCACGTTCGCTTGATTACAAATTCTCATGGCGTCCAATTTTATCTACAGAACAAGCATCTCCATTCAACATCCCCATCTCGCCGGGTAGTAATTTATCCCCCAGCTTCATACAGACCACCCCCGCGTACAAACGACCGGCGAAGAGCACCCCGTATAACGTGAGTTTCAACATTTATTTTTACTTTTATGGTCGCTTTTACATGTCGCTGACTTTTCACCGTTGGTCACATTGTAGTTTGATATCGAGAATGAAAACGTATTCTTTAGGACGTGAGAAGACTGTAGAGGGTCCACGTCCAGACGTGCCTCACAGCGGGCCGATAATAGCTTTAAGCTTCTTTAATAAATTTTTAATATACATTTTATTGTTATATAGTTCAATTTTATTGAAAGTATACGCAATATATTTTTACTTTGTTTTCATTCCGAATTATCAAATCCGCATGCAACCCTTTCGGTTTGTGTATGTGTAAGTAATTAGAATTATTATTACAATCTTGTTTGACATTTCTGTGTGTTATTTCAGTAATGTAACAGTACAGTAGTAAGCTACTGTAGTACGTAAGTTTCACAATTTAAAAAAAAGACGTGATAACACGGAAATCATTCCCGATTATATATACATAGATACGAATTTTTATAATATCTAACATTTTTATGGAATTAGATTGTACATTACGCACTTAGCTTTTGTTACCATTGTTTTAAAGTAATTAAATAATTTTATGAAAGCAATATTGATAAACAAAACATCCAAATTTGTAGAAGTTTTAGTTAGTTATCAATACTAATATAATAAAGAGATTTTTAAGTGCGAATTTTGTGAGTATGCGGAGAGTTACCTTCGGAACCAGGGGACCTATTTGAATTTTTTTATTAATTTGAGAGATATATTGTTTCGGATGGACTTAGGCAAGATATCATTTACATGTGTATATGCAATTAATCGTTAAAGCCGAATAAGTCGGAGCGGGTCGCTAGTGTGATGTAAACATAAAACCTGTTTCTATGTAAATGATTAGAAATTTCCAACCGGGTATTCCCAACAATCAGTAATTATTATTATTATTTATATAATATTAATGTATAATGGAGTTGATAAAGTTGTGACTATCACAGCAGCCGTATCAGTCGGGGCTGGTGACCCCGGCGCGGATAACCAAGCAGAGGTCGGCCAACACTAGCGTATTGAGTCAGGTATGTTAAAATTTTAGGTATTTTTATCATATATTCGTCTATCATATATTTAGTTAATTGTGCGTCAGACATAGTTATACATATTACTTAATTTACAAATGCGCGTATGAAGAGCATATGTGGAGAGAATCAAATGTGAAGAGCTCGTAAGGAATAGAGACAACACCTTTTAAAGCTGAGCCTATGTCTATTCTCATAACAAGTAAAGTATAAATCGCACCGTGTTGCTGTCATGATTCGGTGGAGTAGTGGGCAGTATTGGATGTTATTAAGTTTTTCAAAGATGAAACCTATAAAATTTAAGTTCGGAATTAATGTTAATTTAGATAAACAAAAAATATTGGATAACTTATTTTTGTAATGTCCCACGAGGATTTTTGGTAATGTGAAAAAATATATTTAGTGTTTTTAATAAAATAAAACCTACACAGTTGAAATTTAAATTAATTAGAATAGTTTTTGAACGGTACACTTATAAACTTTATATTCAAAATAATTTCAATTGGAATAGGAGAAGAATAATGTTGCACATTCTTTTTAAAATCTCACTGCATTATTATATGTATAGATTAATTAGTATCCATTTAAAGTTGAGAACGTTATAAATTTATTTATATTTTTAGTTTTATTGATTAATGATTGTATTCAGAATAAACTTTTAATATTGTAATGATTAAAACAGTTATTTAACGTATTTAGGTAAAAAATAAAGGGAAATGTTCTCAGTTACTCTGTTTGGTGTTCTCAGTTAGGTGGTGATTGTCGCGTAAAAAATATAATCCATCACAAAAGGTTCGAAAAACTTGACAATTTTGAGAACCATATTTTTACCCGGAAAATTTCCCGGGTTAGGCTTACTGGGGATCCGCCACATCCACACACACAGGGATCCTTACACAGTACCTCGAGGACGATGCGGAAATCTGTGTCATGAAGAACCAACTCACTCATTTATACATTGATCACTCCTATGAACATTATAAAAAATAATGAACCTGTGTATGAAAGATTATTTTTTAATACAAGCATCTGATCTGCTAAGCTCATAAGTACATTTTCAATATTCCCTGTTTCAACCGATTTACATATGTTAAATGAATATTTATAATTCAAATGTAAAACTCAAAGGACACCAGGCGGACGCAATCGAGGGGAACAGCTAGCAATTTAATATATAGAATTGTAATGTCTTTTAGAATATTTACGGTGTGTATTTTAACGAAAGCAGACGTTTAAATATATACTTTGGGCGACAAGTACATTGTCTATAGGGACTAGGTGCCCATTAAATGTGATTTTTCGTATTTAAACTGCAGGGAAGCGTAACAATTTTTCTTATAGGTATTTAATCTTTTGCAGTACAGACTATCCTTGAGTCCATCCAACCTGCCCTGCTCAACAATAACCAGGCTATGAAGAGCGGACCCTCCTACTGGAGGTCGCTTGGCCCTGCACTACCCAGTTTAATCCCGACGGTAGTTGCATGGTGGTAGGGTGTTTTGTCCGACTTGCTAGCTACCACCCTCTTTCTAAGATCGATTCCGACATATTTCATACGTGTTTCGGGCAGGTGGCTCGTCTGCTCATTTGTCGACTAGCGACATAATTTTTTTTTATTAAGATTTCGGCTGTGCTCATTGCTTGTCTGTCTGTCATTGTATTTGTTTGATAAACTAAAGTTAATTGCGACAGTATTAGTCTTTTAACTAAAAGAATAACATAAACAAGTATGTTTATACTCTGGCAAAGTAAAGATCAAGTAAATTTACCGAAGAACTAAAGTTAGTCTTGACGTTAACAGAGGATGATGTTACTGTGTCGTGACATAACATACAATTTATTTTATCATTTAAATTACATTAGGTGTCTAATTTATGAGAGATCATACACCGAGGTCATATAATTTATCGGTCTTATATCTTGGGTACTTACATTTATGATCTAAACCTTAAATTGGTGTACTTAAAACTTGATAGATGTTTTAGTGGTGGCTAGTAGCGACTATCTTCAATTGTAATAGGTACTCAGAAATAATAATGATCGTCTCGTTACGTTACGATACGGAGTTAGATTATACCTGCTAGTTTAATTTCGGTATATTTGATAATATTTACTTTTAATGTAAAATATTCTTGACGAAATTAAATGCTTTTGTTATATATTATTGAGACGGAGGTTACAATTTATGATATATTTTAAGTATATTGTATAAAATTTGGGAATTGGAACAAAATTATAGGAGACTTTTCGGGTGTAGTATGCTGGAATCGTTATTCTTATATAATAATGTACTAGTGTTGTAACGAATTGGGTATTTAGCTACAACTCGAATACCGATTATTAGGCCAATTGCGTGGCTGCATAGCCGAATATGTGGCCCTTCTTATTTCTATATGGCTTCATAAAGCACGTTCAAAATTTGTCGCTTAACCATAATACAATAAGGAACCGAGAAAACTTTATCTAATTGCCTGGTGAGCTATAGATATATAGATAGATAGAGCCAAAAACCGAATAGTAACTGAATATTCGTTGGTACCCTAACGTGTACGCACACTTCAATAAATAGTTGTAAAAACTTATTGGCGACCCCATAGCCCATTGGTAGTGAGCCTGCCTGCCGAGCAAGATCGGGGCAGACATTTATGTGCCAGATAAATGTTTGGTCTCGGGTCATGGGTGCTTGTAATGTCATATTTGTGTATGTCCATGCCGCCCGCAACACAGGGACTCCTAGTGCGGGATTGTGAGTGTGTAACGTTTATTTATTTATTTATTCTGAAGTAACTTGCGGTGAGTGACTTTATTTAGCACAACTTGCCACCCGGTTGAGAACTTGTTGCCAACATTTGCCTTAGAGGCGTTCTTTCTCAATTCTCAGGCAAGGAATACAAGGAATACATTGTGTATGACCGACTTCGAATGGAGCTACAGATTTATTTAAGATAGTTATTGCAATTAAAACTGTTTATCGATACATATGCATTTAATTATATTCATTTTCGTAATTAAAAACTGATTATGAACATGATTTGACATGACATGACTTATGACAAACAGACAGAATAATGTCCAGGATGCATAATTTTCGGATAACAGATTTGTTCGCAATTTATCTTTAATACCTAAATTGCTTTGGTTAACTAATTAAATAGAGAATTATCACACGTCTACAAATAGAAATAAATACACGATAAAACCAAAAACTTTTAAAGTGACAATGAATAAATGTTTGTTAAATTCCAGAAATCAAACACATCAAACAAAATATCATCTACGGTGTTCACACCGCCGACGCCGGAGTCCCCCGGGTACAGCAGTTTTTTAAAGAATCTCTAATGGTATTCTGATCGCATAACGATAGCCAGCGAGGATGCCGCGCGAATTCCATTTTTAAAATCAGATTTATGTTTTTATTCACATCAGAGGCAAGGAAGTTGAGTTATTCAGCCAGTTTTCCTCATTAGACATTTGCGTATCGCAATTAGAGTTAAATATTGATAATGGTGTTATTCGCTTAGCTAAACAAATTATTTTTACTTGCATTTGAATTTTATCTGTGTTGTTGTGTTTTAAATCGATGTAATATCAATATACTTTGAATGTTAAATATGGAACTAATAATTACATTTAACTATTGTGAATCACAAGTTATACGATTCTTATGGTAATAACCGGCAAATGCTCGTATATCCCACAGCACAGTAATGTAACCGTGGTCTATGGTCCGTGTACATTGGTAACTTTAGAGGCATCAGAGATCCATTGCCGGTCCAGAAGGAAATGTATCTTTCATCGAAAAGTATTGATAAGTGAAAATCGTTAACAGTTTTACAATACTATAAATGATACGTCGGTACACGATCATCGTCTCCCATCAGTCATCTGGATGGTCAATTAGTTAAGATTCAATAATTACTGTGACTGAATCCATTGAACCTTGTTTTTTTTTTAATCTTACGTTGAAGACGTAATATATTATATAACTCACAAAAGTTTTGCTAACGGTATACAAAACATTGAATCTTGTTTGAATGATTATTATTTAATTAATAGTACCTAAATATGTATGTATTTTGTTAGTGGTAACTATTTCCTATATTTTTTTCCCCTAGGTTTAATCAAGGCAACGACGAAGGCTACTCATCTAATAGTCCCTGGAACAAGTCCCCGAATATTAAATACTGCAACGGATATTCACGTAAATGCTCTTTGAATGCCGCTTGTTGTTTTTTTAATTAATGTTATGATTATAAGTTGGATTGTTAGTTATCTTATTTTGTTATCCTCGTTATGGTAATAGTGGGTACATTAAGTATAATTTTAAATAACTTGCATGAGTTTATAAATTAAAACGTTTGTCTTGAAAAATAAATTTCTTATTATTCGTCTGCGTTTTATTTAATTAGATTTTGAAGAACTTTCAATATATAAAATTGTCATCAGTTGAAAGTCAAATAAGAAATTAATATTGTCTATGGCAGTTTTACGTCCATGATATTCAATTTGTTAAAGCTAACATCGAAAGGGAGGGAAGTTTATATCTTAACACCTACCTATAGTTTCTGCTGTAAGAAGAAAAAAGGAATTTAACCTTAGGCACCATTAACCTTTAAGTTATGCCTTAAGGTCTTCGCGGATTATCTGAAGAGATCAAGTAGCTTGCGATATGTGGGTACTAGGTATAAGATATTCTACGTACCAAAATAATGTATTAACAAGCAAAACTTCTGTACTAAGTTTTTTTTTATTTGGTTAGCTTTCAGTTTTTGCTTTAATAGATTAAGTGTTTCTTAATAAGTTACCTAAACGTATTCAAGTACATGTTTTATTGTTACGAAATAATGACATCATCCATCCTTGTCCATTTTCATTGTAATCTGAAAATCTGAATTCAACTTCGCGTCGTCACTGTGTAAGTTAAATACAATGTGTGCAATTATTGCCTGGAATTTCCTTCATATTTTTAGTCTGTTCAACAAAACTACTAGTAATATCTGTGAATCTACTATACCTATCGAGAATTGTATTTGAACTGGCAACATTAATTTTTTCAAAATTTTCTCTAATGATTTAAAGATTATATATAAAATGCAGATTATATATTGTAATGTATACCTGTTATGGTAGATAAGTATGAATAGATAGGTCAACAAGTGTTGGGTTGTAGAATATAAGATTAGGTGTAATTTAATGTTGGATTAAGATAATATTTTTAATGTATTAAAATATCCTCATCATTTTGAATTAACGTCTTCGACATATTTTTCACAGTCGCTATCGGCTCGTTAGCTCAGCGGTGAGAGCGCCAACTTGAATCCGTTTTAAAGAGGTGGTCGGGGGTTCAAATCCCTCACGAGCTGTCTTTTTTTTTACTTTTGATTAATTGCTGAAAGTTTTAATAATAAAGATAAAAATATTAAGTAGTGATTTAATCTAAAAGTATAAGTATATACATTTAATTTAATTTGTTATTCTTTTTGTATCAAGAACAGTCAATCGTAATATTATTGTGTTGTAATAGTAATGTGTCTGATAAAAATGTGTGTATTAGTTTCGTTTTGCTAATAATGTATTTGATAAGTGATTTAGGTAAAATTTCATCATATTTTGCGCATTAGGCGTTCAATCAGTTTCATCAGAAGAGGCATGTTATGTATAACATCCACACATGTTATCTATAAAAACTGTATATCGTGAATTTATGAAATTTTTATTAAAAAAATAGATGTATATGAAACAAAAAGAAAACATGAAAAAAAAATTATAATTTTTTTTATTTAAAAATAGATGCGCCTGCTTTAATAATAGAGCAATAGTCGTGTGCTTAAGCATTGCATCAATTTTGGTACGTGTACAGATTGTTTAATATTACTACATTGTATAAAAATAAATCTATTTGTGTGAACGCGATAATCTTAACACTTATAAAACGATAGGTAAACACAAATGACAATTGATCCGGATATCGTTACCATATGTCTACGTTTGGGTGTGCCACTTCTTGTCTTGCTCTCAACAGTTGAATGAAACACTGACGGTCGAATATAGATTTTAAGGAACAGGATGTTTTTTGTTAATAGAATGTCTATGACCAGATTTGTTTCCTAATAAACTGTTGTTGATTAACTTCCAAATACCAAGATTGTCACCAACGTTTAGTTGTTGGCTCCCTAATAGCAGCCCATTACGGGGCAGGTCTTTTAATTCTTTGTAATCGAGGAGGTTTGGAGCTCTACCAGGCTATTCAGGCTGTTCGCATGGTCGGAAGATCTAGTGATCAATTCTCTTATTTCGCTTAGGAGCTTCTTATTTAATATTTTCGACATGATTTGTGGCTACAACGTGTTACCACGACGTTTAAATGACACAAATAACGCAGTTACAAAAATAAAATGTTATCTTTTCTAAGAAACAATTATATTTTTACGATGTTGGAAATAATTCATCGTATTGAGTTTCATTTGTTGTATATTCTTTCTTCAAAAATTAATCTCCACAATCAATAATTATTTATTTATGGCAACACTATACTATTTAGCTATTATTAACTTCTTCCTCTAGTAGATTTGGAGCAAATTCGATGTGGTAGAAGGACAGACAGACAGACCAATAGACAAGTACACTAGTGAGTAGGTACACTAGTTATTAGGTTGCGTATTTTTAACTTAATAAAAGAAGAATTTATAACATAATGGGAGTATATTCACGTAGGTGAAAGTTAATGGTCGTGTGTATCAGTTAATGGGAAGGATTCCTTTATTCTGCTGGAAGCCGGCGACAGCTTCCTGGTGGCCATGCACTGCTTGGGCGCCCAAGTTGTTGAACTTCTCCAGTTGCTCTGCACCACCCTTGTAGCCTTTCTGCAGGAATTCGCCCTAAAAAGAGAGAAATCTTGTATTAATTATTGAAGATTTATTAATGCTGATGAGCAGTACTAGAAGATTAAAAACAACGACAAAAAGGCAAAGGTGGCAACTAATTTTAACTACCTGTAACACCGTCGCCTGGGGACATTGGCAACCCTGAAAAAGGTGCCAGAGCAATACCGGCAATTATGAACACCCTGTTGTAACGCTACAGGAAAACAATAATAACAGTTGGTAAAACATATTTAACTAAACATTTGCAGAACAGTACCCCAGCAAATAGCAAAGCGCTTTCAGCTTTATAAAGCCCGAACCACAACGCAACCGCGTTTTAGCTCTTACATATTAATTTTTATTTTAACGTTAAGTAGGTCTACTTTATACAATGTGAGAATAGCTCAATCTGATCTTAGCTAAAATACATTAACTTCGGAACACCTTGGCGCCATATGAATTGATTCTTTTATGAAATGGTCTTTGAAATTAAATTATAAAGATGTTTAGGTATCACAAGAAACCCGCTCTCGCTTTGCTTTGAAAAATTCCACGTAAATAAATCGATGAATTTAATCCTAGATTTTGACTTGATATAATAAGTTACGATAATGTCCCAAGAACGATCAAAATTTGTGAATCATAACTATTATACTTTTTTTTATAGTTTGAAGAGCCGACGTAAAAGCGGACGGGCCGCCTGATGGTAAGCGGTCACCGTCGCCTGTTGACATGGGCAACGCTAGGGGAATCGCCCATACGACGCCGGCCCTAAAGGAGAACTCTCTTTACACCTTTTTTCTATGTAATCAGACGGACAAGCAAAAATTCTAAAAGTTTTAATATTGGTATAGATTAATTTAATTTTAACAAAACTAAGAGTAGCTTCATTTTTATGCGTTAGAAAGCTTGCGCCTTATATAATAGAATAGCACTCGCTCCCGAAACAATTTTTGTTAATTTATACAAGGCATTCAATTAATTTCATTGGTACGAAAGTTCTCGAAGGTTCGGCGGGAAAAATAGCGGCCTTTATGGCTGACTTAACTAGATGCTGATAAAAATCACCTCGACTATCGATCTTATATCATTTGCAAAAGGGCGCATACCGTATACACGGGTTGCTTTATTGCAAGCGTTATCTATTGTATTCCGAGGATTGTTGAATTACCAAACAAGTCCTGATGAGTTTTGGATAACCTGGAAATTAATATAAATAGAGGGAATTTCATGTATCATTCTGATCTCAAATACGAAAGCGAAGTTGCCTCGACGGAGCGACCTACCTGTGATCAACGAGTGCGGTGTGATTGTTTACTAATGTTGAAGTGAGTTGTTAACAACGTACTAATAAAGTCACAGCGAAAAAACTTTGTCGTTTTCACGAACCCGTGTAAACGACAAACACACAACATAAAGTTTTTTCATTTCAGTTTTTCTAGTTCTATGAATTAAAAACTAGTCCATTTCTTGCAATAGTGATAGAAAGACTGTCAAAACTACCTGCCTTCTAACAGTATGTCTATACTATTTGTTTTTTCCATATTGAAAAGTATCCTAAATAATGTCCCATATCCTAAGATAAAAATTCTTATGCCAAATTCCAAGTATCATCGAAATATATTCAGTGGTTCCCGCGTGATTTATAAATAGACACTAGGTCAACAGTCGAAAAGTAAAAGAATTAGACAGATAAAAAATATCTTTTGGCTTGAATGTTAATGACAAGTGTAACTATATCAAATGTTTCAAAATACACAGATTTTGCCTCATTACAGTGTTATAGTTAGTACACAGGAATAAGTTCAGTTTATAAAATTATTTCAGATTTTTCTTAATAAGCGTCGCCTATTGAATCCAAAAATTTTAATTATTTTTCTGTATGAATGTGGCAATGCTGTGTCTTTATTGATTTGTGAAGTTTTAATGGATGAAGTAGTAGTTGTTATGCTATGATTAATTTATGTGGATATTACATATTGAAATTAAAATTAATATAAAGCAAAATATTGTTCCTTAAAATCACCGAGCAGGTATTGTTGCACACTTCACGCACGTACATATAGTAGATGAAAGAGGTGATGAAATTGCAAAACAGTCTGTGGTACAACATTGTACAATAGACTGAGGACACGGTTCGCTTGTCAAACGATCTCTCGCAGGCGGAATGATATTGAGGAGGTTGCTATTGAAATTTAAACAATATAGAAAAGAGTGAAAATTAAAACTTGACCCACGTTTGGCATTGATATACTCGTAAATAATACTATAATTCGGGGTTATTATTACTTATTAATGTAGGTAAACCCTGTACATTGCTATACGTGGTGCAGTTAAATTAACAACTGAAAAAACATTCGATAGTTCTAAATTACAAGTATATTACTTGTAGTATATAAGTAAAGATATTTTGTATTTATATCACAGCATTGGATCTTTCAGTTTCTGATTAGAAATTCTATCCCCTTTTAAGAGTTTATTTAAAGTGGTACACCTTGAAAGAAAAAACGAACTAAAAATGTTTAGTTTCGTTGCTCGATTGCATCTCAATAACTGAGTCAAGGTTAATGTAAAATAGGTTTGTTATGCATTTAAAATGAATATCGAACAGTATAGTTCGAAGTAGTGTTGCTTTACCAGCCGGCTAAAGTCTATACGCAGAGAGCGCGAATTTAATCGGTTTGTGCGTATGCGAAGGCGGAACAATGGCATCTATTTGAAAAATCTTATACCGTTTGAAAAGTATATTATTCCTGATGGATATAGGTTATATAGGATAAAACAAATTCTCTATCTTACGCATGGATTTTTAAACAGTTTTTATAGATAGCAAGACTGATTCACGAGAAAGGTTTAGGTGTATGACTTCAGGAAATTTATTAAACGTCTAATAAAATCAATACAATTATTTCGGGTCCGTATTACTATCAGTGAATGTTAAAATAAAATTTCCCAAAGCGAAGCGTGGCCAGGTTACTAGTTATTAATAAATCGTATCTTGTAATTGTACGTAACAAATGAATTAATGAAAATTAATTAATTAAATTTGAAATGAAGGTACTAAGAATTTCAATTTATTTATTAACTAATATTTCAGTTAAAAATCATCATTTTGCTATTACTACTTGCTATTTTTACATTTTGTTTATTAGAGTAGTCGAAAACTACCGTTTTGAAGCGATGATTTTCTGGGAGTCGAATAAAGGCGGAAATAAATAGTGGTTTCCCGAAGAATCCTAAAATAATTATAAGATAACTGTAATCGTCTAATCCTATAGTAATGTGTTCTTTAACACTACCTGTGTATTGCATTTTTAGGTATTTTTGGATGGTGTCCTCACACCAGCAAATAATAAAAGATATGAGCGACACGGAACTCAGTTTATTACGGTTAGTAACACAAAACCCAGTATCATTACGCCGTTACAATTATTTCTTCTTATGTCTACACGTGCACAGTTTCGGACAGTAAAAAGCAGGGCCGAATCGGGACTGACTAGCGCCTCTCTCGCGCGTTAGTCCTTTACCCTCTCGCCCAATGAATGTTGCCACGCTTAAACTTAGTATTATGCTCCCGAATGGTGTTGACATAAAATAATGGTGCGTTGTCGAAACGCCACACATTATTATCATAAACCGCGTATTCTCAGAAGCCAATTGTGTGAATAATTTCACTTTTCATTTCCGAAAGAACCCCAGAATTTGTGAAATATAAGTCCATTTTATGAGATTCAGTGAGCCTGCATTATCCCGAACCATACCTCACGAAGTCGTTATGTATATTATTTATAATATAAGGCATAAATAATAAGCTCGACTAGGCGAATTAATTTGAATAATAAAACTTGTCATCTTTCATTTTAATCTGCGTAACTTATAGAATATTTCTCTCGTTCGGTAATAATAACTATGCAATTCGATCCCAAGCCAGCAGGTAAATGTTATCTTTGTTATAAGTTGTAACGTTGATATAATGTGAAGTCTATAAATATATTGAAAGACCTTATTTATAATTTATAATATTTGTCACTAACCTTGTTTCCTTTAGTATCATCAATCTTTTGTTCTGAAACATGATGTCCCTCTTTGCCCTGGGCATTAGCGTCCAATACTTTTTCTTCGTGAGCTCCTTTGAAACCTTGTTGAGTCTTTTCATCGAAACTGCCAGCATTCTGTCCAGATATTTTATGATCGGCTTCATCATGAGCCTCGTCATAATAACTTTCCGATTTTTCTTCCTCATTCTTGCTGCTAGAAGTCTTGAAGCCCTTGCTCACGTGGCCTTTTTTGTGGCTTTTCGCTTTCTTTAGTTGTTCTTCGTTAGCACCTGACAGTTATAAAAATATATTGAATGTTATAAAACATATATTTCTTTAATTTAGTATAATTTTATTCATTTCTTAATTTTTTTTGTTATTTTTCTGCATAACTACTTTATAATATTGTAACAAGAAGTATCCCAGTACAAAAATGTATGAGAAATGCAAATCACTGATAGCACATAAAATATTATAGTGACATTTATTCTAGAAAGCTTTAAATAAACTTAACTTAATATTACTTCTATTATTTGAATTATATTTGCTAAAGAAAGACTGTTATCAACTTTGGCCACGAGTTTAAATCACCGAAGAAAACCGGTAGCTCGTAATTAACAGATACATTGTAAAAAACATTAGGGTGAGCCGCGTACAAAGTGATTTGAAAAGTGGTGAAATTGAGTCGGATGCAAACGAAAATAGTTTCTTACCCTGAATGTTTATAAGTATGTACATATATAAAAATAAGCAAGAATAAATTACAAAATGTACCGTGTTTATTGAAATTCTGTCCGCCTTCGTAGAACTTTTCGTCGCCAGCGGCTTTCTTTTTTGCTTCTTCATCTTTGTAGAAACTTGACTCTCCTTTAGACTCCTTAGCAGCGGCAGCAGCTTGTTGGAAACCTTCCTGTCCGTGCTTTGTCTCCTCTTCTACTTTTTTCTCTATTTTTTCCAAGTTTTCATCTGCTCCTTTTTTCTGTGCTGCATCATATGCATGCTTGTCAATATATCCACCCCCAACTTGAGTATTTAAAAGCGGATGATAAAGGAGACCGTTTCCCACACCAAGTCCACCGACTCCAATGCCATTCAGAGCGGGATTAATTAAACCATTTGTAACACCAACACCACCGGCTCCAATTCCAGCACCGCTAACTCCACCAAGGCCAATACCACCTCCAATTCCACCTAAACCTATTCCACCGACTCTTCCGAGACCTAAACCAAGCCCTTGTCCTAATCCGATGCCTCCAACGTTTCCGAACCCACCTAACCCTAAACCTTGACCGTAACCAAGTCCACCGGCAGAAGTAACTGTGTTCAGAACTGATGATGCCGCTCCTTTATGATCGGCGTAGTCTTCACTTTCTTCCACTTCGTATGAATTAGATAAAGGCAGTCCGGTTTTGGGATCAGATCCTATTGAGTCCAAACGATCCTTTACATAATCGTATGGTGTCTTCTCATCCGAAAGTTCTATTTTATGTATCGCTTGCGACACTGGTAATAAAACGAAACTGAATGTGAACAATGTTCCCAACATTTTATTATTTGCTTATTGCTGACACTTGACGACTGATGTTATTTAGGTATTGCAGCGTTTATTTATAGTAAAGTTATATTAAGTGGAACGATGCGGTATCTTTGTCTGGGCTGTGATAATTTTCGTACCACTTTTGAAGCCCGTGCCTTATGTTTCCTTCCTGTGGTATTGTTTCAAATAGTCCTAATTAGAACACAACTGTGTTTAATACAATGAACCGGAGACCTTGTTTTCCACTTCATCGGAGACAGCGGTGGGGCTATTTGCGTAACGGCTTCAATGAGCGACACATTTTCCAGCAACTCTGTCTTTCTTTACAATAACATTACAATGTTACTCGTATCCTATGTTTCAACATTTATAATTGATGTCTAAATGATCAAGTTATTTTCTGTTTAGTGTAAGTAGTTATATGTGAAAAAAAAAAAACAAATACAAATATCCCTTGCCAAATTCAGTTGGGCTAGTTCGTTAAATGCGTACTTTAATAGTTATTTATGCAACTGTTGTATAATAAGGCGTATTAAAACAGGTATGTGTGGTTATCACACGAGGCGAAGCGGAGTGTGATAATAGTATCACATGAGTGTTTTAATATCTAATTATCAACAGTTGCATACAAGACTTTATCTACACCCATAATCTTGATAGAATCTTGATACGCATTTTCAAGCTTTCTTGATTTTTCCGGTAGTAATTTGTTGGAAATGTCTTTTGCAACGTTTAAAATATCTGGCGTTGTGCTGTCAAAACTTGAATTGCTCATTTTTTTGTAAACAAAACAATAAAAATATCGATGAAAAATGGCGGGGATTCGAATAACCTACTTTTTTTTACGGCGCCCGGCGTTCTGGTAGTGAAACGCACGTGAATGACAATGTTCTTTTTTTTTAAATTCATGCAGATGTTCTTTTTTTGAAATTCATACAGATAACACATATCGAGCAGTAAGAATGTGGCTGTCTGTTGAGTAAACCCTTTGCACAGAAGGGATCGAAAATAACAAAGGAGTGTTATTATGAAATTCAGTACAACATTATATCTTCTGTTTGGATGATATTATGGTTATTAGGACATTGGGTATTTTAATGTTGGCAGTAAGCTAACTGTTTCAGAATCTTTTATAGAGGATTTAAAGCATGGAAGTAGGTAAAATATTTTAATATTGATGTCGTAATATACTATTACAATAACATATTTGTGAATATATATTCACACTGGGTACTTCTTAAACATGTTTAGCATGTATCACTAGATCATACTTATTTGTCCATTTCTGACATGACACTTCACTATTGATTAAATTTTATGAATAACACTTGTATTTAACATTTAATTTTATAATTATTTTCATATTATAAACGTATTATTTAAAACGTCGCAAGTTTGTGGTATAAGGGACTCGATCCATCCTTGATTCTAAGCCAACTTCCTCGAGCCACCCTGCTTAACATCGGACAAACCAAACAGATCAGGTCCCTCGTGCTTGGAGATGCTGGACTTTACCATATCAACCCCGACGCAATCGTACATGATGATAAGGTTCTTTGCCTTCTACAACTGTTAAACGATTTTATCGTGTGTAAGCCAGCTGACTGCTTTGCCATCACGAGGCCGGATGTTAGTTTGTCGAGTAGATAGATAAATGAAACTAAAATATTTCAGAGATCACCCTAGAAGATATCTATTTAATTATACAATAAAGAAGTAACCAGGCTGGCGTAGATTCCTACCGCCATGATAAATGAATAGTTACCTTTATGTCCCAAAACATAATTACTAATTTAAATGTATCAACTGTAGCTTTTGTTGCAATTTTTTGTTTCGCTAATAGACGTCTCCAACTGATTTAAAATCGATTATCAAGTTCACCCGCTATTAAAATTTCATTGATAAGTTTAATAAAATTAGGCTATTAATTATCTTGTGTCCTTGTTTTTTTAATCTAACGATTTCACGTTATTGTTTTCGTGCGTAAAATATATGTCGAGGGCTTAGTAAATTTTTTAGATATCTCATTTCAGTTAATTAACTTTATGAGGAATGAATAAAGCGGTAATTACCTAGTGGTTTTGACTCTGTGCTACGTAATGCTCATGTTTAAATAAATGAAATATAAATTAATATTCACACACTCTCACCTGCTGGTGTTATCTGTGGTTACCCTCGCCGTTACTATGGTCTATGTATGTATGTACAAAGTCGAAATATCAGGTTACAATACAAAACGTTGTTACGGATGGTAGTGAGTCTGTCTGCAGAGCGAGGAGTCCCGGATTCGGTTTCTGTTTCATTTTACAGATAAATGTTATGTTTGTTCTCGAGTATTTCTGTTTGTAACGTCATATATGTGTACGTCCATGCTTCCCGCAACACAAGCAATCTGTGCAGGGCTATGAGTGTGTGATTTTTTATTCTTATTTAAAATACTTTCACTTGTTTTGTCATTCATAGAGTTCGATGTTGCGTTGATTTTGTTTTATCATCTTCATTCTTTGACAAAGACTGGTTAGTAACACAGATTAGGGACTAGATAGATTGAGCAGGTAATAAATCCATCATATATTTAAATACAATATACTATTTTACATAACACTTAAAGTACACCCTGGAGTAATTTTACAGCCATGATTAAGTAATGTAACATTCAACGATTATGAGAGTGTGGAGTAGAAGCCACGTTTGAATACTTTATAAGGTAGTGTGAAGTGTTTGGTTATCGTAAAATTGTTGCACGTGTACAATTTATAACAAGTTTTTTGTTTCGTGTTAAATCCACAATATTATTAGAAAACGAGTCCTACTGATCTTAAATCAGTTTGGGCACTTCTAGATTTTTTTTTTAGTTTTAAAACCATGTATTGTCAATTATTTATTAATCCACCGTATGGTAATGTAGAACGTAATCTCAGTCTCTGTGTGCAATAAATTAATAACTATGGCCCGGTTTTACTATTAATCTCGATAATAAGCTTCACCTATGCTCCAGTGGTCGGCAGTCGGTGATCCAGTTAAAGCTATTAAGTAACAGACAATTTCAAATACATAATATGTTAAATACACACAAATATAAAACAAGATAATTGAAAACCGGTTGTATAACTCAAATTCAAAATCATTTCATTATTTAACCTGCGCGGAACAAGTTTCGTGATAGTGTCGAAACATCCACAACCAAACTTTCCAGGCTTGCTTTTTCTTTACATAATAATCTATACCGTAATATCCTTTACCTATAAGCTGTGGTTTCATGCGTCGCTGAAAAGTTCAAATATGTAACTCGCGTATCAGCTTTGGAACCTTATTGTAAAACGAAGTCCAAGGCCAAACTTTAAAGGCGATATGAAGACGTGAACAAACTGAAAAGTATGAAAGATGAAAGTTATGAAATAATGAAAGCAGTAAAATAAAATATAATTTTAAAGTAAAATAGTCTGTCACAGCGCGAGAGAGCCTATTCAGTCCGAATAGTAGTGTATTGGTAGATATTGTTATTCGTTATATTTATAATGGTTTTGTATCTAAGTATTATTGCATCAAACGAGACTTATTATACTCAAACTAGTTATTATCTCGGAAAATCGTTGAATTTATCATATCGCTAGCGCAATCACATGTAACCAATGCTAATTTACACTATTACTGAGGAAGACAGTAATAAAGAAATGATGAATGATGATGAATGACTAATCACATTGGCCTTAAGAATCAGCTCTGTTTATTTTCGATACGTTTTCTTTGTTGTTTTTATCTGTTACAATATCTATCATAATCTATATGTGTGTTCAATATTATTCCCAAATTGGGGCGAGATGTCCATGTATTATATAGTATTTGATAATAAGATAGTGCCTGACAAAAGTTAAGAGCAGTTAAGTTTGTTTGCGCTGTATTATGAAATTATTCAAAAGGGGCTGATTACGTTACGTCGATACACGAAAAATATAGTAAGCCATCGAAACTGACATAATCAAATGGTCATGGAAAATAGCTTTCGGGTTTACGTCTACCGCATATATTTTTTATTTTGTTCTTATTATCTTCGCATTATTAATAATAAATAGTTACACGCTCACGTCCATGCACTTCACGTTTCAATATTGCATGGACTTACAAATGAGAGTTCACAAACAATCAACTTCAACTCTAAGACCGAACTTACGACTCGCTCGTCATAGAAGTCACGATAACCTTCTGTAGCTTGTAAATAGCTAAATAGTAATAAATACATTCTCCTTTCCAAATGATGCAAGACTGATGTTTATTTAAATAAAATTTTGATTGTTTTATATCCGCCACGAAATAACACAAACGTTATATCATGTTAACTGGTAACATTATAACATACTTGTAATCCGTTCTTGCTTCGTGTCACGAAATATGATTGTTTTTTATAAATAGTAACTTTTGATAATACACAACTAGAAAACTAGGATATAGAAACAAAAACGTTGTTTGGACAGATAACACTTTTCTTACTACTCAATGACACAAGTCGTTCTCTAAATTACATGTTTGAATATCGAAGATTGAACTAAATGGTTTTCACAGTAACTGAACCTGAAAATATTATTACGTTACGTTTTTAAATTTTCCACGTTCACCACGCAATAAAGCTACCTCGTTGAACATGATTTATTGATAAAAACCGGATGAAAATAACTAAACTTAGTCAGTAACCTTTGTCACGTAATATATACTTCGTGATTTTAATGATAAGTCTGTTAAAAAGTAGCTTAACCCAAATACAGCTCTATTGCAAAGCACGAGTGTCTTGTCTTAATCAAAAGAGCAAAGTTTCTTAAGTGTGCATTTGTAAAGAGATTAATAACCAACTCGAAGATTGAAAGTGTGCATTCTGTCCTGAAGAGTTTAGACACGGCTTAACTAGTTATATCTAACAATAACAAACAAGACTGATGTCGACTGTTAAATTTTGGTCATCCGGTCAACGTTTAATGATATTGTACTGTATACTGAACTTTTGGCTTAAACTAAAATATTATTCTATATATTATATATCTATATATTCTAAAATCAATAAAAACAAATGATAGAACTGACAAAAATGTAAGCAATGTTTAGTATTAATGCGTAGAAGCGGATAGCTCTCCACAACATTATTTCATATGCAAACCAGAAATAGCATAGAAAGTCATTTATGTAATGACAAAGTTTTTAATGAAAGTACTTTATCCTAGCAACTCTGCCGACGGTACCAAGTCGGTAAGCAATTAATAGGACTAGTGTTATCAGTTATACGAGTAAGTAGCCTGAATTTTAAATGTTGTTGTTAATCTATACTAATAATAAAAAATGGTAATAAGGCCAAATCTTTCCAATAAATATTTTTTGGGAATTTGATTGTAATAAAACTTATATTATGGGTTATCTATGCAGTAGACTTGTTCCTGCGGAGAACAAAATAAAAGTAAATACGGATATTTTATTCAGAGAGCAGTAAATATAATTTTGACTGGCTGGCTGCAGCTATTATAATAAATTACCCATTTCTAAATCAATGCAGGTGCTATTTCTAAACATTAGGCGTAGGTTTATTGAAGCGTAGCAAAGGCGGCTTACTAGTTCATAATTAAGATTTACTATATTTTTTGTATACTCTTAACATTACGGATGATAGACACGTGAATACGCCTAAACGGTTGACATGGTGCTAGGGTTGCTAATTCACTTCTACATAAACATATTTCAACAAATATTTTGAATTCTATGAATATGATATTTTTTGAAGTTTGGCATGTCGACATAGATTGGAAGGATATAAAGAACAGGAGTTGCTATAATCAAACGGTAATTTTGCATTTTACTTCCTTTAAAAATTAATTGCTTCCCTAAATTATTTTATTTCCCGCTGTGGCCTTCCACTGTATGAAAAACGTTTAAAGATCTTTTATCCTTCAAAGTTAAATTACTTGGATGTATTAATATGATAAAAAATGATGTACTTACGAAAATAGATTGAATGACTACTAAGGTTGGTTGTTTATAGGGGTGTTCCTCGTACACCCAGTCTTCTATTCACCTTTATACCAAAACCTTATGGTGTTCCCTGTTTACCAGCGAACAAAGCAGTAGCATCGGGTTATTCCTGTTTGAGGTTGTTGGTGACGGTCCCACCCAGTTTAACATTGTAATGCTCTTTTACGTGACCAATTAGCTACCATTTTATCTTTTAAATTAAACCGTGAGACGTTTTTATGTTTTTCTGTGAGATGACATCATCCACCTCGTGTTAGTTTTTTGGTTTATCACATTAAAAAAAAATGGTTGGATGTTTTTGCCAACCCTATGTGTCATTAAAGTTGCTGAACGAAACAGCACCAACAACTTGCAAATTATTACTTGTTGCGACACCTGTCATCTGTCACGTTGTTGACAATGACGTGTTACTGAAAGGAGACAGGTTGACACGTTGACAGACTGAGATGTATTTATGTTGCACAGATCAAGATTAAGAAGCTTTCGACTTTCTACAATTCAAATGAATGTATTCTTTTGAAAAAATAAAACGAAGTAGTGAAACCATTGTACGAGTGAAATATAAGAAATAATTTTTATTTATTAACTCAGTCCTCAGGAGTATTAATGCCTTTTATCCGCCCGAGATTCGAATTTCAGCCCGAGAAATATTATAAAATGTACTTACACGTGCTTATAATGACATTAGTAAATTACTATGACAAATGATAATTTCAAGCTACGAGTTCTTCAGAATTAAAAAAAAAAATTTAAATGGATATTTATGTGTACTATAAGAAACTGAAAAAACAAAACGAATGAAGCGCGTTCTCTGCACCTTCCTGTCTTACGATCGATTTTAGGAAACTTTTTTAAAGCTTTATTTTTTAATGATAAATCAACATGTAAACATTTTAACAAAAAAAAAAACCGACTTCAATTTAAAGGAGGTGTATATCTTGGTTTCATCTCCTAATTTTCACCCTTAGGGGTGGTATTTTTTCGTCAAATTTAAGTGGGACTAAGCCCTCTCAAACAAACAATGAAATTTCCGTACGCCCCTAAAGTGAGCAGTTAGGAAATTGGAGAGACAACAGATAAATATTTGTTCTCAGGTCATTTATGTTTGTGATGTTATGTTTGCGATACGTCCATGCCATCCGCAACACAAGGAGGTAAGTTAATGTAAATATGTGTGAACGTTAATGCCTCTGTGCTTACAAATATGCACGGGCGGTGGTGAATAGCTAACATCACGTGGCCCATTTGTCGGATATTATAATAAAAAGATAACAGTAATTTTATATCGAACCATTTTATCCAGTACCTAATGTCAAGTATAACTTTTCAATGCCTCCTACCCGCTAACATCAAACTTCATTAATCTTATTTCTTTTTAGGAGATTGCTTTTTCCTTCGCAAATCTAATTCATTTAGATCAAAGACGATCTTGAACTACTAGACCTTCTTGGACATCCAATTAGTGTATACTTTGAGTGAGGCTTAAAGCTATATCAATTAGGTACCTGAATTATAAAGCCATGTTAAAATTATATACATAAACTTAAATGTTAAAATTATATACATAAGCCATGTTAAAATTATATACATTAAATTTATATGCATAAACATAGTAGCACCCACCTGAAATAATTGTCTACATTTTGTACAGAGTGAACGTCTGCTTGACTTGATTAAGAATATCATTCGAATTCAACGCAATGTCTGTAGTTGGTTCTATACCAAAATGGATTACTGGATATTTGGTATCAACAAAAAATTGGTACTTCACTATAGAGTTAGTTTTTTTTTTTAAGTTCTCCACTTTACAAACGTCATGATGGCTTATTTGATAGATAGGGTTATTGGAAATGTACATTTTGAAAGCGATGACGAAATGGGAAAAGGTGAAAATGTATGGGAACTATCAATGGCATATGTATGTAGTCTGTTTTTCGAGTTTTGGAGTTTCGTCATCATTAACGAACAGTAATATTTTGCGTCTACACCCCAAGGGAGGTAGTTTCATTTCTTATAAAAGTTATTTGATTTCTTTTGTCTCGCTTTTCAAATGAATTTGATTGTAAAACCGTATTCTCAAACCAGTTTTACTTATTTCAAAACCTTACGTAACAAAGTTGTCGATAGAAGCTAGCTCTTATTTAGTTGTGTGATTTGAAGACAGAACTGGAATGAGTTCGTGTCAAATTCCATTTCACAATCTTATCAAGACTAAATCCTCCGGTCCTATTTGGTTGATTGGAACGTACATCTCTAAGATGCAAATAGTGTTTTACAAAACTATTATAATCCATTTATAAATGTGAAATTTATCAGTTACAAAATCTATGCCAATCTATCTATTATAATATATATATAATCTATGTCTCACTTTAGCCTTTTTCCTGGTATTAATATTGTTTTTATTTAAAACTCAAAATTATTTGATCATTTAGGTATTTTAAAATACACTTTATGTACTTGATTTTTTGCTAGTACTACTATAAAACAAATTAATCCCGTTTAATTGGGTTTGAGCCGATTTTTAAGTAACTGAATTTAGAATATTATCTGACAAATTTAAAATAAAACAACTTTTTCGATAATTTATGACCGTTTTAATACAATAATTGTTAGATTATAATATTTTTATATATTGCAAGCAAAACCTTCCATTTGTTGCTTAACTAAATATACTATAAACGTTTACTTACGCAATAATTGACTCGTATCTACGTAATATAGCATTCCCTTGCCACTGGTTTCAGGGCTAAGTGGGAGAGGAAATTAAATGTCAAAAGTGCGGCTTACAGGGGACGCAAAATCCACACACACAAGATATTATTGTACATATTGCGAGTGACTATAGTGTAGAATGTGTGTAGACACTCCGAAATGATTTTATGTGAGAAAAAATGCTTTAATTTACTTCACAGTTTCGCCTTTAAGGCTTACATAGTGAATTATTAATAACCCAACGTCGCCTAGGGAAATTTACAATTGCAAATTCGGCTTTAGCATTTGTAACCGCCTAATAAGTATTTATTTGCTACGAACGGCGTAACGATATATGTATACATTTGCAAAGAATTTCTGTATCTATTTATAAGTTACTATATAATGTATAGATTATTAAGTAGTGGACAAGTTGATTTATTGGACATTGATTAGTTGTTTTTTAATTGTGTTTTGATATCTTTAGTCATTAAAAACATTTTCAAAATATAGTATTTTATCATCTTTTATAGCCTGAATAGCAAACGAAATGCCGGGCGGGCCACCTGATGGTGAGTGCTCACTGTCCCTTATGGACATAAGCAATAACGGCCTAACCACCACCAGTCATCAAGTTGTAAAAAAAAAATAACATAGAGCTTTGAAAACATCTGAGAAGAAAGTTCGTTCTATAATTTTCGTTATGTGCACGACAACAAAAATTGTGAATATCAAATCGTGTAAGATTACCTCGAAACAGTCTGTGTGGATGGAATTTCATTCTTCGGCGAGTGGTGCGATTATGGAAGAGTGACATGGTCACCGAGTCGAACAGTTCCTTACAGCGTTGTAAGTTTTAACGGTTTCTAGCTTGTTAGTGATTCGTGGGTCGTTGACGACTCGGGCTGCGCGTTTTCGTACGGTGTCAAAAGGATGGGGCTGGTATTTTGGTGCTTCTGCACATACCTTTGGGATGAGAGCAGTATTCCATATGAGGCTTGACTTATGCTTTGTAAAAAATTAACAGATGATTCAGAGTGAAGTACCGCCTTGCCCTGTGTAGGACGCCAAGCTTTTTAGAAGTTATTTCAATTTTAATTTTCAGATGACGCCGGTAATGCACATCATTCGAGGTCATCTCCCAGAATCCCGATACTCTAGCCAACGTTGATTACTATTCTTGGAACTGCAGCGCCATGGTAAATGGTACGACGACGAGAGGTAACTAGGAAGCGAGCGACTTTAACAGCATTGCGGGAATGTCATCCAGCCCACGATTTTTTGACATCGAGAGTTTGTAGAACTCTTTTGACATACTTTTGTCAAAAAAATATATCCTTCAACGAGCTCTCACACTGGGTGACGTCTGGCGTCTGGGTCTGGGTGTGGTCCCCATTTCTCAAACTACAAGTTGCTCGCTTATATTTTGTCCTATATCTCATTATTTTGTAATATCTATTGTGTAATTTATCAGTGTCCATAAATCTTAAAGCTACGATTAAGAACTCAGCTATAATCCGTGAAATTATGGCGTTGTTTTGTAGCAACCCTTAATTAAGTTTAGGCCTGTAGTAGCCATAATAAATTTAATGTAAAGGCATTTGTTTTTGGCAGTAGTCGATAAACGAATAGACAGACCACCTTATGGTATATGGTCATTGTCCCCCATTGACGTCAATAACAACAGAAGCATCACCGGCGCGTTGCCTGCTAAGAAACAATCAGGGAGTTCGCTTTTTAACTTTTTCATACAAGTGAAGGTAGCACCACCAACTAAGGGACCGGGGTTGTGAGTGAAGACTAGTGCCTCACTGTAAGTCACTGTTATACGGTTCGCTTTTAATTATTTTCATAAGGGAATTCTTGTAAGAACGTTACTCTTCTGGATTTACCAATTACATGCGCCCGCGAAGATGTTTGACCATATCGCCAGTAATGCACTTAATCCGACATATATATTAAGTTACTGTATCTGTGTATATACAATTCTGCGGTACGTGTGTTCCATGAACTTGTCCTAAACGACAGGACCGATTTTGATAATTTTTTTGGAAGGTTTCAATTCACAATTAGGTCCGGTCCACAATTGTCCAATCGGGTTTTGGGTTTTTTTAACTCAACATTCGAGTGGGATAACGTCTGCCGGGTCCGCTAATATACATACATGTAACATCTTTCGGATTAAACTGTTTTTGAATACGTATGGATACAGCTCAGTAAGGTTTAACATGAGGGACCTAGTACTGTAAATAACAGGTAGGTAGAGAGTGCGAATTCTGTGAATTTGTGTATAATGGGGAGAGTAATCTCCGGAGCCTCGGTACCTATTTGAAAAAAAAATTCAACTATTTGAAAGATACACGAATCCAAATGGACATAGTAAATAAATTCTCTCTATCTCTGACTAAAGGCGATCATTTCGAAAACTGGCACGCAGTTTCATATGGTTTTTAGATAGAAAATAGATAGACGAGAGTGGATTAGGTGTTAGCGTCAGAAAAAATTATAAAACGCCTGATAAAAATGAGCAACGATTATTTCTAGTGCGTTCCTTTTTGTGAATGTATAAATGATATTGCCGTAGCGAAGCATAGGCGGATCACTAGTCTATTAATGAAATTATTGTGTATAATTGAAAAGTACATACATAATTTTATATTTGCTCTCCAGAAATGATACAATTCACTTGAGATAACTATATCACACCATATGTAATTGCATATGTATTTTGATAAATAAATAGATGGGTTTTAGTAGTATCAAGGTATCTAAACCTTCAAAAGTAATGAAGGTCACAATTAGATTTACCTTACCTCTGATCCTTGTGAAGACTCCGTATCGATTTTTTATTCGCTGAGTAAATTTTCTTACCTTTCCTGCAGACGTTAGCATAACTTTGAAATTAGATCGTGTTACCCTTATTGAAGTCATGGCTACTTATACTGGATTTTCTTTATAAGATTCCTTTGCTTATTTTGTTTCCTTTCCGACGTACTGTGGTTACGGTTTTTTGAGCTCTGCACATCTGATGAAAGATCGGAATCGCTGTAAGATAAGTCGCGTGTCTGTCTGGGTGTCCATTGTCTTGGGTTTCCCTAGTGACGGAACTATAATGGTTTACTTTATTGGGTAAAATAGAAAACCAAGACAAAGCTTTAACCAAGTGCGTCAAATTAAAACTGTAATAGCAGTTCGCAGTAGCACATAAAATATTAATAATTAATCTAGCTTGGGCTACCGTGATAACGCAAACTCTTTTACCAAATAAATTTAGTTACCGAAGCTGGTATCTGGGTAAAATTGACATTATCTTAGACACGGTGAAACAGTTGCATAACATCATTAGCGCTGGATTCTCTTAACGCGCCGATCAGGAGACAACTTCCATGCCATCGCCGCCCGTTGAATCATTATATTAGTATAGCTTATAAAAAGAGAGTGCGAATTTAGTGCGTTTGTGCAAAGATAACCTCCGGAACCAAGATAAAAATTTGAAAAATTATTTTACTTTCTACTTATAATTTACATTAATACTTATTATAAAGAGAGAGAGAGAGTGCGAATTTTGTGACTTTGTTTTATGTATGCGGAGAGTATTCTTCCGAGCCACGATATCTGTTTGATTTTTTTTATACCATTTTTATAGTATATTATTCCGAATGGCGTAAGCTATGTATCACACATGTATATACAAATATACGACGACCCCGTAGCCCAGTTGGTAGTGACCCTGGCTGCCGAGCGTGGGGTCCCGGGTTCGATTCCCGGTCGGGGCAGATATTTATGTGACAGATATATGTTTGTTCTCGGGTCATGGGTGTTTGTGATGTGATAATTGTGTATGTCCATGCCACCCGCAACACAGGGAATCCTAGTGCGGGGGTGTGAGTGTGTAAATGTTTAAAAAAAAATATAAATAAGTTAAAGTTACGATGATATTGCGTTGTTTTAATATCTGCTAAGATAGATAAGTAATTGTTCGACCTGAATGAAGTCAGAGCTGGTTGCTAGTACAATATAAAAAGTTTAACTTGTTTACTTACTAAGTTTAACTTTAAGAGAAAAAATATCTAAATGTTTAGGAGCCAATAAGTTGTTAGAATCTTCACGTTATCGTATATTTAATATAGTTTTTCTTAAACGAGAATCTAGAATTGGAATCGCAAAATTATACTGAATACACTGCTATTAAAATACCAAGCAACATTTCTTAATAAAAGAATAGGTTGCTTTTGCGGATGCGTCGCTGGGTGGTATATGCTCCACTTACGTCGACTGGCATTCCTTTGTTTCGGTGCTACACCGGTTAATTGCCAATTTATTTATATTAATTAAAAATATGTCAAATTGAAAGTGTTATTCATCGCTTAATGCAATTATAATACTATTAATGCAATTATGCATTAATGCAATTAATATAATTATGCTTAATACAATTATAACTCTCGTTTAAATTATGTTTCTCTAGTAAGTATAACAAAATAAAATCTCTTACATCCAAAATCACTACTGATGCCAAGGTCTATAACTATTATGTACAATGTAATCGTTAGGTAAAAGCACTATAAAATTAGTTCATAAGGTGTTTATCATTGGTTCAGCCAGTATGATACATAGAATTTTGTATAGAATTTAAATTAAAATGTACATTTCCTAATCTAAATTTGGAACTGTAAACATGCATACAACTAAACGCCAGGCGCGATGCACGCGTCACGAATGCGGCGAATTAAAATATGGTAGATGAAATAGCTCTCATCGATTTACGACAACCGCCTCGTGAATGAACTACCCGTGGTACTTTTTCCTTAACTGAATACGTTCCCGTTGTGAGCACTACGTCCTATCGTACTTTACCGCATCAATCATTGGCTGGGTCGTACTTCACGCGTTGCCTGTAATGTCTGCTCGGATTCCGAAAGAGAGAGTGCTTTTGGCTGCGCTCTGGCGAGGTTTGTGCTGCGTTTCCTTCGTATCAATCTTGTGTCGATCATTTTGTGATGCGTATCAATTAACTTAAAATTGGGCTTTACTTAAAATCTTGCACATCACAGAAAATATTTTATCTCCTAAATTTTATCTCTCTGTCTTATCTCTTAAATAGGGGTTGAAAGTTTGTTTGAAAATTCAATGATTTTGAAGCAAGCACTATGAAAACTTGTATTGAGATTTTTACTTATAGATAAGAAACGATACGTGTTGTAATGTATTCGAAAAAAAAATCTAAGAGGGCAAACTAAAGGATGAATTTTATTAGAAAATCTGCCGGTTTTGAAGCAAGTTCTATGAAAATTATTGTTCGAGTTAATAAACATCCCTTTATAATTATATAGAAGCAATTATTGCACAAAATAGAAATAAGTATATTAAAATAAAATTATAACTACCTTTAGGTAATATCAACAAAAAAAGTTTGTTAATATTTCAACTATACATTTATAAGCCCCAGTGGAAACATTAAAATGCGACCAAGTATTATATTTTGTAATATATATTATAATAATTTTAAATCATAGTTATTGTTTAATTTTACAACCTAGATTTCGTTACTACTTTCAAACTTTTTTCTTATACTTGTCAAAATTTTTGGAACCATATATCCAACTTAAAAAAAATAATCATCTAACTTAAAATCATTTTCGCGCAATAGCGATCTGATAAAAAACAATTTCATCCATTCACTATTTTTATCATATAAAAATCACTTACTTTTTGAAATACCTTTAGGAAGTTAAGAACTACGAACTAAGTAAGAAATAAGTGAATGAAGAGCTAGGTCAAACCACCTTTTCAGTAAATTGAAAGACTTCTTATGAAAAAGAAATTCAGTACATGGATAAATTTGACAATAACACGTATATTTCTTAAAAATATGTTTAAAAAAATTCAAAGTGCTTTGAATTTTTAGTAAGAAGTTTTGGTATAAAAACTGAATGTATAAATAAATTACTATTACAGGAATTTCAATTTATATGCAATGAATTGTAAAAAGATGAATGTTAGCGGATTTATAAGTAATACCAGATGAATGATACAGCATTATACTCGTACACAATATCCAACCTGCGCGTCAGACGCTGGTCTGCGTACATAGATGTAGAAACAAGGAGTTTCATCATTATTTGCTTTGTAAAAGTAGTTTTTTACTCGACAAACGAGTAGACGTGTCCCCTGAGGGTGAGTGGACATGATCGCCCATGGATATCAGTAACATCAAGGGCCTCGCTGACACGTTACCGATCGAAAAGGAAACTTTATTTCAATTCACAGTTGCAGTCGCACTCGTAGATCGCAAGTTGATTTCCCTTCGTAGGGATCGAACTCGTTTCTTGCGTATTCAGGAACCGAATACTCTACAGGTTCTGCCCGCTATTTATATTGATTTCTGGGGCTTACAGACATTTCTACGATTTTCGCGTAAAGTCAAAATTAATACTCGGAAGTCGATGGAACAATAGCGGGTCAGGTAAGGACGACCGTGTTTACAATGTTCGCCTTTTTGCACAATTTTTAAGGGCGAGAGTCACCTGAAGTGATAAGATAGATGATATTATCACTACCTGTGATTTTTTATGACCTGTATTCTTTTCGCCCGACCCTTCGAGAACTTTCGTAACAGTCCATTACGATGTTGTTGTAAAACATAAACTCGATGTATGAGTGTGATTGACTTTTGCAATAAATATTTTTCTTACTTTCAAGCATGAAATAAGAATATTTTGCAATAATAATTCAGTGGGATTAATTAATAACGCGGGTCCACGGCTTCCTTTTCAGTCAGAAAACCTTCAGTGATGCCTTCGTTGTTACTAAAGTCTATGGGCGACGGTGACCACTTACCATCAGATGGCTCGTCCGCTTGATTGTTCACTAGTTACACAAAATAAATTGTTTGGTTTTAAATTGATTATTCTAACCTAAGTCCTTAACCGCGTTCATTGGAACTATGTCAAAAAATAGTTAAATAATATTGTGACTGCGTAGTCGCCAAATTAAAAGGAAATCAACCTGGTGGTAAGTAGTCACCGCCGTCCATTACAATCCATAACATCAAAGGCAATGTCGATTCGTTGCCGGCTAAGAAGGCAGTCAGAAACTCGCTTTGTGACATTGCAAACAAAATTAATATCTTTCAAATTAAATATATATACCAGTAATCCTGTAAATGTTTCATTTATTTCTTGATTTATGAACCCCAAATGGTCAATAAAAAGGTCTCTTCTATCATTCTACATCCGTGACCTCAATATGGCTAATTAGCAATTCGAAACTGAACTTTCATTGTTTCACTGTTGGTTTTAGCTTGGGACTACGCACTATTAGCATTGCGTAGCGATCTACCTGTACACTGGCCTAGAAACGTTTATGCATTTTCCTTAGAAAACTTGCATCTGTTTAATTTCCACGTTCAAGGCAAGGTGTTTAGTACTCCACTTCTGTTCTAGGAAAAACATTATATACTTTTATCTATTTTTGTTGAGAACCTCTAAAATAAGATAAGAAAAATGGCTAAGGAACAGAAATTATTAGGACTTTGCGGCTGATTTTAAGATAATATATTGGCAGACGTATACGCTAAATGTTTCTCAACAAATGCCGTGAAGTTTTTGACATAATTCTAGCTATCGGTTTCTGTGCATGAAGGATGTATGAGAAAAACTTTTTGGGTTCTTTTGCCTTTATTAATGTAATAGAACCCAAAAAAACTTACCAAAAAATTTTTGGCCGTTTGTTTGTGCGGCTGTGCGCGCTAATCGGCTTAACCCATTTTGTTAATTACGTATCTTGGGAGTACGAAGCCAAGCTTTTGATTTTTTGATTTTGATTTCTGCATGAAACTAGGGGCTCACGCCTTGCTCCGCTTTTGTTATAATAGAAATAAGAGTATATGGTTGTACCCGTTCACAAATTTTGAGCTAGTCTATAAGGCGGTTGTTTAGCAACGTCATTCAACAAGAAGTAATGTCTAAGCGCCTGAATTTCCACTCTGCGCGATATCGTCAGACTGCAGAAAATTCGTGTAGAGAATCTGTAGCCAGGAGCTATTTTCAAAATAATTTAATATACTTCCATCGCTTTAAATTTCATCGCTCAAGCTACAGTTTAGAGTTTATTATAAAGAGTATGCCATTCAGTGCCAAGTATCATCGCTTATCCATTAAGATAATTAACACTGCAAAGCTTGGTTGAAGTGACACATGGCACTGATTTTTTATACAATATCATAATAGTATTCATGTAAATAGACAATAAACGAGCAGATGAACCAACCGATGGTAAGCGTGGCCCGGAACTATTTTATATAATATTATAATTATATTCATGTTATAGTAATATTAGCCAACAAACGAGCAGATGAACCAACCGATGATAAGTCGTCACCGCCACACATGGGCATTACACCAAAGGCATCACTGATGCGTTATCAGCCAAGAAAGAAACAATGTACTTGCTTTTAAGCTCCCAGCCGGAAAACGAAGGGATACGACATTCAAGCAGCAGGATGGTAGCTAGACAAGCAGCCATTGCGCACAGATAAATTTCATAGACGGACAACTTGAGTTCAAAATAACTGCATGCATATCTAATTCACGTGCATATTCTCATTGTCATTTAATTCGCTAACAGAAAGCATCGTGACGACATATGCCTATCTGAGTGTTCTCTGCAATGTTATCGAAGGTGTGTGATCTATGACAATCCGTACTTGGTCAGCGTGAGTTGACAAAGGCCTTAAACGCGAATGTGAATTCTTGAGACGCGAGTTTAATAGAAGAGAACGTTATAGGTTGAGATAATGTTGAAAATTATTTAAACGCGTTCAGCTCAAATATTCTATATTCAAATTGTGTAAGGCTTAGTCTACATAGCAGGGGTAACTTCGTTGTTCCTTCAAATATTTATCTGCTTAAAGATACACTATAATATTCACTGAAATTTTTGGCCACTCATATATTCAGTGAATTCCAGCTTCTTCAATTACAAAGTGAAGACTGCACTGCAAGGGACTGCTAATGGATTGAAGCCAACGGTATCAAAATTAATAAATAATAAGCGAGAATTGATTCTCGATGATAAGGTAAATATTTTGAAAGGAAATAAAATTTCTGGCAGCAAATAACAACAATGTCTCAAGTACAACAACATTACGACAGGCCACTTTCACGTTTAAAGCGAGAAGAAGAAAGCGTGCGGTTAAATTATTAAATTAACAACCTGTAACATAAAGATAGGAAGATGAAAATAAAGTTATTAGTTTTAGGTTTCGTTAGATAGGCCGCTAACTCGTTCAAACGCCTCTCGAAAGTTAGAAAGGCGCGTAATTGAATTGTTAAAATTTTTGGCTTTGTTGTGAATTTAAAGCGTGGAGATATCTCGATGGTATTTAAAGTTACTTGATATTTATAGTGCAGTTGCAGCGCGTGTATTAATACAGTGATTTTCAACTGGACATACATATACTCGTAGTATTGACTTATTACGTTTTGATGTAGTTTTGTATACTGCTGCGAATCAAGTCTCTTTGCTGTTTATCTCTTCATAATGAGAACACTGACATTAAGTAGAAAAATTTCAAATAATATTGTTTAGGGCTTTAAACACTTTGTTGGTGTCGGTATTTGTATATTTCTACATGTGACAATAACGTCTGGCAATTCAGTCCTTCACATTTTGGACTGACTCTTGCCTTTTTAGTTTTTATATAGCATTTTATATTTTTTACAGAGCAAGCTGAAACCTATTTTCAGTAATCCATTCACAAAAGTTATCTCAGCTTTCATTTGTAGCGTATTGTCACCTCGCTTTCATAGTTTTCATTAAGGCTACTATATTTCTTTGTTGCAAATAGGTCAATAACTAGAGACTTCGTTTCTACCGTCCACGAGGTTCCTTTATTTATTTATTTGAAAATGTGAAAAGTTTTCTTTGGCATACAAATTTATTAAGGTCAGTATTATTCCACTAAGTTTAAAGTTACTATCTTATACAGACAATTTAAACCATTTTTAACTAATTGCGCTACGTAGATTAAGTGTTCACCGCCGTCGACATTCAGGACTGTAATTGAAATAACCTTTGGGCTCACTATACGAAATTTGTGATATGGAATTAGAAGCGTCCTTGCACAAATGTTTTATACATATTTTTTCTCCTGTAAATATACTGCGTGTATAAAATAATGTAATAAATAAATGAATAACCTTCAAAAGAACCCTATTTTGGACTTTTCAATTTTCGACTTTAAAAATGCAATTGTCACATAACTTACTTGACAAAAGTTTTATTAATCCTCTAGTATGCATTTTAGAACTAACGTTATAATTCAAATTAGTTTATTCGCCCGTGATTGCGTCGCTTTACTCTATATATGTACCAAATAACAAATGGCAATTGGCTTTGACAAACGAATAAATATTATTTAAATACACGAGTGAATCCATTAAGGTGCCTTTTATCTTATTAAGTTATGAAACTCTAAGACATTCTATTTGAACATATAAGGCGACCGCAGTAATAGAATTAAATCTCTTTGTTAAAGTTTTTCTCCTGGTGTGATCACGCATCTGTTAATCATTTATTCATGGCGTGAACCGATAAAGTTATTCAAATAAAAGTGAATGGGTGTTTTTAGAGTCCATTTTACGATATAATGATACATATATTGTGGAGGTATTTTAGACGTACATATGCAACCCTCGCTCGTGGTGCATTTCGCTGTAAAATAGACGGGACTGTCTATATAGACAGCTTTCTTTTCTCGTGGTCGTTGCCTTCTCTTCCATCCAGCATAACCCCGATACAATTTATGTACGTTAATAAGTTTCTTTACTTGTATGGCTGTCTAACACTAATTACTTAATTACAATATGAGTTTAGTCGAATGCAACAGTAACGTTGTAACGTAATAGTGTTATATGTATTCAGATTAATCTGTTGCGTAATATAATGTTAGTAGGTACCATTTCGTTATGACTGAATAAATAAATACGTTTTCTTTATTACGTTGTAATATATTTCTTTCTTAGTATATCGTATTAGAAATACTGTCTTTCTAAAATCCACCCTGAGTTCTGTATACTCCTATAGAATAAATATTTTCGTAACTCGATTCGAGGTAGGCTGAGCACTTTATTTGAGTATTTGTACGACTAGTTATGAGTATATTCCATAATGAAATGGTAGAAATCTAAACGTTAAAACTCGATAAACTCATTCGTAACACTGCAAAAGCTCATTTGTCTGAATACAGCTTATCACCTAAATCGCAATCTTCATTTATGGGGTCGCAGACTGCAGCTTCGATGAATTTAGTCCCTCGAAAAACACACAGTCGGGGATTTAGATCTAATAATACATGTTTATCTGTTAATTGGAATTATCTATATTCAAGTGAAATTGCTTACAGAACGATAACTTATTACAATAAAATAATCTCTACGGAGATATAATTGAACGTATTTATATCGTGAAACATAAAACTGTTCTACATGTTCTACTATGTTCTATGTGTACTAAACATGTTCTCATGCGAAATAGAAATCGTTTCGCAAAGCGAAGTGCCCCTCGCTTCAGTTCGGTTGCTAGTAGCATAAATGGCGAACATTATGTCTTTTAACATTGCCTGTAAGTCACCCAAGACACAAATTGCAAGCACTACATATCCCAAAAAAAGAACGCATATGGACCCATAACAATTAAAATACATTATTAAAATTTGAAACAAACCACCTTTCATTTATTCCTACATTCTTCTAACATAGTATAAACATCTAACTATTGCGCCACCGTTCACATAACCAAGGCCCTGAGCGAGGACATTACATAATTTGTCGAACTAATTCATTACAGTAACTTTCACGAATCTAGTTCGTCCTTGAAATGCTGCCCGTACTACTGTAAAATTTGTGAGTAGGGTACACATAAAAGCCCTTCATTATCATTATATGTATAAGACACATAAAAAATACGACGATATTCCAAATGTTGCATGATTATTTATTTATTTTATTTAATAATTGATTTACACAGTATACTTAAAATAATGAAATTAAAGAAGAAGTCTTATACAATGGCTCTACTTATTTCTATAAGAAATCTCTTCCAACAGAACTAGGAAAGGACAGTTAATGAGAGAGAAGCAATTGAGCAAATTTAATTTTTCGAACACATTGCCATAGCCCAAATAACGCACTGTCTCTTTAGTGACGGGTTTTCTTTAGACATTAAAAAGGGGTGGTGAGCCGTAAATATAATTATTGTGGTCTTAATTTTTTCTTACTGAATCCCGTTAAGCAGATCTTCGTTTGTAGAAGTTAAAAGTGTATATTTATGAACATGAAAGGTTCTAGTTAGCGGCAAGTGCGTCGGCCAGTCTGCGGTATCTCGCTGCGTTAACAAGCGGCTCGGCATCAAGATAGCGTTCACGATTAGCGGCAATTAAACACCGCGATGCACGCGCCGTGCACCGCGTCGGTCGGTGTGTCGTGGAGCTTATGCATCAGCTCGGAAGGTAATCCTTTATAAAAAGTCAGCTGCGTTTTAGACTCCCGTGAAATACCGTTTTTTCCGTGTCCAGTGGATGCGGTCCGTTTATCACTAAGCATCGGCGTTGTTGTACACAACTGTAGCCGGGTTTTGGGGTTTGAGGGGCTCCACCCATCTTTGAGCTTAAGCCAAAGTCCCTTGCTCGTGGTGCATACTGCTGAACAGCGGACGAGGCTTTGACGCCACAATCCTCCTGTTGGAGGTCGCTGGGCTTTGTACCACGCAGTCTATTCCCAATGGTGCTCGTTTTGGTTAGTAGGGTCCTTTACCTTATCTTAGTCGACAACGCGTCGGTAATGTTTTTTGGTGTTTAAACAGTAAACTTTTTAATTTCTACGATTTAACCTATGACGATATAATATAATATATAAAGATATAAAAGGTATAGAATTACTCATATGTCTTTGTCTCTTCATTATTATGCAGATCTTATGGAGGATGATAAAAGAAGTAATCGGTACTTTTGTATGTTAAATATTACTATCCTTAATCATATGATAACTTTTGGTACCCCTTTGTCAAGAGTAATACGCTAATAAATTGTTAAATAATCAAATATTATTCTTAAAACTTTTAAGGACTCCCAATTCGCGTGTAATCGACAAACTGGGGAGGTATATAAGTTGCATGTCAGCTGGACTGTGACAAAATTTTAACAACCTCTGCCGCAAGCCTGACCGTGACACGTTCGGTAGACGGTCACTACCAACGTAGCTACAGGGTGGCGAATAATAATTTATGATTGTAAAACCAAAGGTAGTGGCAACGATGGTATGTGTGTACAGACAGCGAGACCGACTCGTTAGAGAGATAATGAACGCGAGCCCAACGCCTCTCAGCTCTGATACCCCAGTCGTTGCTCAACTAATTAGCAAATAAATAATCAAACACAACGAACGCTATGAACGATATACATCGTAAATTTTCAGATGTTTTTATTCTCTTCTCTAAATTATTATACTGTAATATGGCATCCGTAACCGATCCCGCATCGTTCCACTCTACATCAAGCTGAGAGCTGGATTTTTCTGGAAGACGCGGTTGCTGTTGGTTCTACTGAGGCCTTTATAGATTCATCTGAGCTGGATTGAGTCACAGAGACCGTGATATCAAATCCTAGCACTAGAGCACTAGACGTTATTTATAAGCAAACTTGGTCTATCATTAACGAAGGTTATAACGAGTAGATGGCGCTAGTAGGTGACAGCTGTCTAACAGGGATAATGCCGGGACGTGCCATTGTAATAAATATGCTCTCACATGTTCACACATGATAGGCTTTATAAAATATCAGTAGACCTAATGATGTCTAATCAAGGAAAAAAAAATGCAAATTGTAATAATCATGTATATATAATTAATAGTCCAACCCGAAGGAAGTCGCTATACAATTATTTATCAAGTGACAAGTTTGTCACATGATAAATAATTACATAAATACCTATAATATCAGTCGTTCGCAGTGTACCAGTAAACCAGATCTTTGTTAAATGTGCTATCTAAAAAGTATCAAGCGCTGAAGAATTAGCAATCGATTTAGTGTGTTGTCCTACTTACAAGAATGTTTTATATTGCAAAATGCTTGCCCTTTAAGCTCGTCCTCGAATGCCGTTTGATATTTGGGGACAAGTCTCCCCCACATGCCCGATTCACATGTCCCTAAACGTTTCCATTGGTCGACTGTTTAAAATAGTTATTTGCGCTATTGCAGCTTCTTTAATATCGCCATGACATATGTAATGTTTATTAAGACGTGGTTCATTACTTCATTAAGCCGCTTTCGGAACATATTTGTCGCTTTGGCGTTATTAATCTCTGTGACAGCGCAGGTCACTTATTATCGGCTGGTTCGTGTTATTATGTGTTTGATTTTCACTTGTCTCAATGTCACACTAGAACCCCGTGTGTTGTAACTGTGTACATAAATAAATGAGACATCACATTAAACGTGACTCGTGGACATACTTTATCACCTTCTAAATGCCTATTACGACTGTCAATTGAATCATTTGCAGACTAGGTTAATAGCAATTGAGCTATGGAATCGTTAGACCCTTTTTTGGCATACAGAATTACAATTGGTCGAAAGTTGTTATATAAATAACTGATCCAGTCACGCTTGGCTTCGGGAAACAAGATATTTACATTCTTAAATAATAAGCGTACGGAAACAATTGTTACGTGTTTTTGTACGACGTTTTGAACAATTTTCATGTTTACCATGTACATCTGAGCCTTCCTCGTAATATACTCTCTAATGGTAAAAATGACATAAATAAATGAGCTGGAATCTTATTTAGACTAAATTCGTAGTCCGTCTCATTTGCTTTGGACAAACTTTACACACTTCGTGGACAACTCTCAAATAGGCATGTTTCCTCACATAAAATTTTTCCTTTTCCTTCACCGAAGCAAGTAAAAATTAATTTCTAATACGAACTTAATACGAAAAATAAGAAAAACGTGCGGTGTTCGGTCCCGAGATCTCTCGGGGGTGTGACCGTTGTTCAATCCACAAAGCTATTACTGTTTTTGTAATCCTTGGTGTAACATGTAAATATGTAATCTCATCGATCTACACTTAGTGTAAATCTATCAGCTCGACGGCTGTCATTAACTAGCTTGCAAACAAGTTACGCTTTCTACTGTAAAAGCCATCACACTTTTGACGTAACCTAATCGAAAATCTGGTTAGACTGCCATTTGGTATTCCTACTATTACTAGCAAAAAATGCAGGTAAAAAGTAGATCACAATCAATGCGATGCAGTTCTAATTAGTAATGGAAGTGAATGCTGTATAAGGAAACTCGGATCTCTGTAAAAATTCCAACAATGCCAGAAGGTACGTTTGAGAGCCGTACATAAATTATGTTTTTATTTGGATGTGTGTCCAAGGTCGACTCGAATGGTATTTATGACGCATGCACTTCAGTTTTACTTTTCCATTTTAACGGGTATTTTTTTGTATTCCACAGCGATACTCCAACCCAGTTGCATGCGTCACGATCACGGCGAGACTGCGGTGGGGGAGAGAAATTTTTGGCAAATGACATTTGAAAGTTTCTTTTCGATTGATTTATTCCTTACTGCATCACGAAACACTAACAATATCGTTGACAGAATAAACTCGGCACTGTTTTGTAATAGCTGGTAAAAAAACTGGCTCATCAGTTTTATTAGTAGATACAATTCTGATGTTTTTTAGCAGTTGGTGGCAATTCTGTTAAACAACTCAATCGTATGCAATGCTTAGATATCTATAAGCTGTGCAACTTAGGATATTAACGGTTGCTGAAAGAGACCGAGAGGCAAATTATATTAGGTATTAATTTTGTTTTAATAAATTCTGTCATTTGACCAGATGATGACGAAATACCTAAAATTTCTAACAACATATCGAATGAAATGGTTTTATCGACTTCTTTTAAAAATGAGTCCTGTCAATAAGTTGCTTATTAGTAATAGGTAGATGTAATTTATTTACACGCTTGAGCTTTTTACTGCTTATTGCACCTCTGTTATCCTTGGAAACAGTATCATTCGTTGGGAGTTAAATCAAAATACCAGTAGCAAAGGGCCGCACCGCAATTAATTATCCTTAAGCTGAATATTTCCATACTAACGAGTAGTATAAAGGTCTCCATCCACTAGACAAAACACACAGAGCTGTTATAGTTGCGTCTCTTCGTAACAAAACATTAATTAAATGGTAACCTATCACGTGACTAGTTGAATCATAAACCGTATGGGTTCCTACCATGGACCATGTACCATGGAACTCTGATCATTTTACATAAATATCAAACTTCTCGCGAATTAGTGCTCTATCGTAGACGAGTCTCAGATCAAACGGTGCAAAGGTTACATTACGGTACACATTAAATCTGACCCAACTGAAGCCGCGTTAAAATATATAACCGAAGAGTAATGGTACACGTAAATCATCTCTCGTTAATTAATTACGCTTCAATGATTATTATGCTGTTATTGTTTTAATGTTCAATGTAGAAAATATGAATGAATGTGCATTAGATATGGTTGTTTATGGATAAAACTGTAATTCAGTTTGAATGTGATTTATTTACTTTAAAATAAATTTAATACTTTAGATAATAGAAACAGGTGAAATAATTTAAGAAAACATTACATTTTAATGTTCATTACCATGTTATGTTAAATGGTAGTTAAATTTGTAATTCATTTATTGGAATAATATAAAAAAATATATTAGATTCAAGTAATAAATACGTTTGATATAAGTATGTATTTTATATGACTAAATTAAAAATTATAACATTTTAAAACCAAAATTTTGCTGGTGCAAAAATATTCTGGACGAAAAAAGTTTATTTGGAACGCTCAATATTTAGTGGTTAAAAGCCGATATATCCAACTAAGTAAACCCTTTACGCACATCTGTAACTAAGAGTAAAACATTAAAATCGCTTCTTAACAGATTCTCTGTCGCTTGATTTACATAAACGTCCGAGATATATATACTCTTTGATGCAAGGGTTACAAAAACAAGACACCCTTAGAAATTTATGAATCTTGTAGTGTTATAATAAAATATCTAGATATTTTTAGAAGATATAAAGTATTTAAGAATTCCTGGCGGTTACAATGACTATAATACAAGAGTTGCAAGATTGAGAAACTAAAAAGAAGGTCACTTGTACGTAAGAAGCTAGGCCCGTTGCTTCTCTGGCGTGCAGCGCACGGAGACCGCGGCGACTGGAGCGTGCGTTTAGGGCGCACGAGACTATCGGAGTCCCCGGCGTTAAGCGCACGGAGACTTCGGCGCCTGGAGCGTGCATTAATACGCACGAGACGCGTAGATTGTCCGGTGTTCAGCACACGGAGACCGCCTTAACCAGGCGTGCGTTAGGGCGCACGAAGTATGTATATAGATCCCGGAGTCGGAGAGTAATAAACTATTTCCGGCTAGAAGCGCGAGACTGTTTCGTTCCATAATTGTGATTACATCCGCGACACTGTTCCGATAGAGACTTTTAGCATGAGACTCCTTCAAGTTACCACTGTTGTGACCAACACGCGAGAGACTGTCCGTGTCGTCACAGCTCGCTATTTATATGTCGAACCTTCTGGAAGTATCGTCTTATTATGTTCTATTTACGAATTTAAAATTACTATTCGGTCTAATAAATAATATTACCAAAAAGGATAGAAATTATACAAATTAAAAATAAAAGAAATCATAATGACAATAATTTAGGTCGTTTGTCAAATATTTGACAACAATAACAAAACATTAAACCTAATAAAATATATAAATAAATTACAGAATAAATGGATAAAAGATACAGGAAATTATAAAAGAAGTTAACAAAAGGAGTTTTATAATAGATAAAAACTATGTGACTACCAAAATACTAGATATAAAAACATGTAAGTATTATAAATACTACAATCTTTAAATTCACTAACATCGACATTGTAGTAGAAAGAGTAATTGTCATCACTGACATTTTATTATATTATAAGATTATATTATATTATTTTAAGTATTTCCTCTGAAATCAGAAGTCAAAAAGTCCGGCGAACTTAAATCATTTCCAGACTTATAAATACAGCACTAAAATAAGTATACCATTTAATTTTTGGCTAAATTATGAAATAGCTAAATTATAAATTAGCAAACCAATGAAACCTGACGCAGTACCGTAAAAGACTTTAAGTTGAGGTCGATTAGATCTCAATGCCATCATCTGTAAATTCTATGAAATAAGCCTTAAAGTACTTATAGAGGTGTTAACTAATACTCCAATTATGCAAGGACAAATTAAAAGATATATTGTGTTTGAATTTTGATTTGTATTTGAATGACTTCTAGAATTGCCTCATCCGTTGGTTAGTACGATGGACTACGACAGTGTTTGTCGAACCTTGGTTAGTTGTGATATCAAAATTTTACTGTATTCACTACGTCAATGCCATCTGTAAACTAAAAAAAAATATACCATTGATGAACGTGTGGGGACATTATTTTTTTAAAACGTAATTGTAATACATTTCATACAAATAAAAAAACACGAGGATGTCGAATTTCAATCCTTTAGACTATATCATCACATATTATATATTAACCTATAATGGGGTTGAGAAAATAAGCCGTAAATGCCTTTATTTTCCAGCTAACGGCCCAGATATCTTGCGCTCCTCGCGCGCCTCAGCCCCTGTTTATCCAACGGACAATAACTCCAAGCATTCGCTGTTTCACAATGTCACCGTGCCCTCTTTATCGTGACCCGAATAGCTTACATTCTGTTGTTAAGGCATTAAGAAGTTATTGAGGATAATCACTGTTTTCCGCACATGCTACGGGAGATAAGTCTTCCTTTTTGAGTCACTCGGTGGATAAGGGGCCTATTGTATAAAAACAAAAGACAGCATGTACCGTGGCAGAATACCATGAGCCTACTGGCCACATAATTAATTAGACTTAACGTTCTAACTCACTGTATGTATTTACTTTAGTCTGTCAATATATTTATAGTAATTTAATATTTATTAAAAATAGGACAAACAGAAAAGTGCAACAAACACTCTTGAAACAAGAAATACGCATAATTTGGTTATGTCTTCATATCGTCTTAAAACGATTTAACGTTCTTTTATAGGTCTGGAGTTCGTTTTTAGAATAGGGTTCCAAAGTTTATACGTGAGTTACCTATTGGAACTTTTAAGTGACGCTTAAAAGCACAGCTTAAAGGTATATTACTATGGTATAGATTGATATATTATTAACAAGGATGCCTGGAAATAAGTGTCGAAACTAGTGCCGCGAAGGTTTAAATTTAGATTGTAATTGCCACGCATTGTTTTAAAAGATGTGCTGAGGAGTTTCTTTCATTGTTTCTGTTCATAAGTGTTAAAGCACCTTTTTGAAAGGGTAGCAGCAGCAAAGAATGACGTGCGTAAATGTATTTACAGAATATCTAAATGAATAAATAATATTGATGTGATTTAATTAATTGATTTACTGAAACTTCACAATACATAAGAGAAATGACCCAATAGCCCAGTTGGTGGTGACCCTGCCTGCCGAACGAGGGGTCCCGGCCGAGGCAGACATTTATATGACAAATAAATGTTCGTTCTCGGGTCATGGGTTATTGTAATGTCATATTTGTATATGTCCATGCCACCCGCAACACAAGGAATTCTAGTGCGGGGGTGTGAGTGTGTAAACGTTTAATTGATTTACTGAAACTTCACAGTACAGAAGAGAATCATTTCAATTTTACTAAAATTTAACAAAATTATGCTTATAGTGTTAAATTCTCTTATATTCAAAAGAACTGACTGAAAATTTAGAATTTTGGACAGAAGGGTCTTAACAAAAAATATCGGGCACTAAAATAGGTTTCTTTACAATTCATCTCTTAACGTCCAAAGACGTTCGTATGGAACTATATACACCACGCATGTAATAACGTGAAAGTTGCTATTCATACAATATTAAATATCCAAGTAGGCACTTAATTAAATTAACTTAAAGTAATTTTCAAATAATAGAAGTGATGTGTCCTCTGGGATGCTAAAGTATGTACAGGAAAACTTGATTTGCTTGAATTATAATGCACTTTTTCACATTTTGTTGTAACGAGTGATATTGATAACTTCCACGGACTTTCTCTTTTTTTGTAGTTAACTGATAATAGATTGAAGTATTTCCTGTCTAAGAAACCTAGTTATACTCGTAGTTAATGTAACTAACGTGCTTCCATTTAAAACTCCACCATAAGGCTACGTAAAAACTGCTTTGTCTGGACTTGAATTGATACGAATTAATAATTATTCATTGTTGACAAGGGTACTGCGTATTTTAGCGAGAATCGATTACAGCAATAAAAACTATGTTATATACTTCGATCTTTCGATTGGGACGTAATATGGAGCCTCTTACTTTTTCTGTACTTACCTTTACCTTTATTTATTTTTCAGTCCAGGACGTTCTCCCGGACACTACTGAATAATTGACAAGGCAATTGTATTACGTCATTCATGTCGTCGGGTGCTACACCATCCACTTAATTCCTGGCGGTATTCCTGAAGAGTGGTTGGGTTTTTTTAACTTTATAACTACCTAAATACCCTTCTTCTTGAATCAAACCTGACATGTTTTGTGTGTTTTTGATGCAATGACAGCGAGTCAGTAATAAACGTGGTCGTCGGGTCCTTCATGGCTAACATCGGGTCGGTAACGCTTTTTATATGACAGACGTCTGCGTGCAATGATCACCACATACCGTCAGGTGATCCATTTCCTCGTTATTTACGTATTGATTTTAAAAATACACCAACTAATCTATTCTATCTGTATACGACTGTACGAGTATACGACAGAGAACGATAACAGTCAAGTATTCACGAAGCTTCCTAGTGAAAATTCTAAAATTCCTAACATCGTGTAAGCATTTTCTCTACAAATAGCCTCAGGGAATGTGGATATCGAGTAATTCCTTCGGGTATTGGCTCTCTGACTTTGTAAATCCTTCGAGCGCTCACAAAATTAAACGTTCGAATTATTCACAAGTTTGCTCTTGGGTAAATTTAGGTTAACGTTTTGAAACCTTTTTCGAATAATATAGCGGGTTGCTGCTAACAGCTATACTGCCTTCGTTCCATCCATCATTCACCTGCACTAGGTATCCCTGTGTAATGATTATTACCGTTATAACCTACATTTGAGACATTTCATCCAGGCCATTGGGTGCCATAATCATTTTCAACATTTAAGTCGCATAAACATCTGAACAAGGCACTTAAAATTTACTTCACAATTTGCATATTTCGAAAAAAAAAAGTTTCATTTTACCTTCTGTTTTTCATGAAGATCGTTTAATTTTTCAAAGCGAAATGTGGCTATTTGAGAACTATTCAGATCCAAAAAGTAGGAAACTGTGGCAGTTTTTCAGCGACCGAGATGTGTACAAAGATGTTTAGTGAGGAAACACGTGTGACTCGTAAAAAACAACTTTCTAATTCCAAAGGGTAATTAACATAAAAAGGTGTATTTTCAAATGTTTTTATGTAATGTTTTTGCTAACTCATATTTTCCGCTGTGTTAAATATGTTACACAAAATTTACACTTTACTATCCTTTACTCTTGAGAATCGCAAAGAATTTTTATTGTTCAAAATTAATGAAAAAAGGCAATTTAGCTTCGTTGACGAAGTCTTCTGAACTTAGAACTTGTGAATTTAAATCTAATGGTTTTTTTGTATTATAAAATATAACTTTGTTCTCTTATCTATGAAATAACTATTGTTGCATATATCAAGCAAAATCATAATTTGAAAAAATTTTGTTTTTGATATTTTTGTGCTATTCATGATGTACTAATTTCATTTGAAAATCAGAACATCGAGATATGATTGTGATTTTTATAAATTTAGTAAAATTTATTGAACGCTACGTTAAAAAAAAAACTGACGCGAGAATAAATTTAATTAAAATTTTATCCTATGTCCTACTACTGAATTGTTTAAAATCTGTGTCGTCATCACTTTAATAAACCATCTACGTCACGGAGCAACCCATATGCTAGCTTACAATAGGACAACGTTCATTTTGACATCGCTGTGTACCTACTCGTATAGATGTAATCTCACAAGCCCCTGATTTGCGGGCTCGGTAATTAAACCGCGAGATAATTAGGTGAGGCCCTCGGCGCGACGCGGTCGTTACGCATATTCAATTTGATGGTATATTTCGTAAAGTTCAGTAATGTGAGTTATTTTTCGAATTTTTCGCTATTATATCGTAAGGCGATACTTTTAAGAGTTTCCGTTTTAATACGTTTTGAATCGATCTCACACGAGAGTTAGGGATTTTTTACTTTGGCCCTGCTTTTTTCAAAGTATCTCAAATCATGGATATCGTATGATGAGAAATCGTAATTGTTATAGGATCACTCGCGTATATAAGACAGGCTTTTATCTGCGTGTCACACCCAATCTGTTTCAAATCTACGGAATGGAAAAGTTTGAAATTAGGTTCACATGTATAATTTTACATATACATTTTTAAGTCAATAACCGCTAAATAAGCTTATGGGCTAACTAATAGCAAATGGGCAATAGCAAATGCAGCCCATTGACATCAGCATAATCAGTGGCGTTTCTAACGTCGTGTCGCTCATGAAAGAACCGGTGAAGGCACTTGTCATTGGCTTCAATTTTGTAACTAGAAAACGTAAAAACATTTGACAGTTGATTTTCGAAGTACACACAGTAACACACAGAATACACCGGGGTGTACTCAAAAATGTTTCTATTTACATCGAATGTAGGGACACCCAAAGCTCACTAGGGATAAATAAAAACAAGAAATAAGCTTTGTGCTATTCCCCTGTAGAACTGCCGAAGCTAAAAAGAAATAACGAGTGTATCTGTCAGACAGCAATATTGTAAAGCAATTCAATTGAACGTGATGACTCCCCGAGAGATAAGTCGCGACTTGTTGTAAAGACATTGGCTCAAAACATTTTTCATTCTATTCACACATATTGAATTTCATAAACAAAATTGGGTGGTGGTGGTGTTATGAAGTTTATCACAAATGTTATACAGATTTATCCATTCTCGCAAGATTATATGAGCGCTTCCGTGTTTTATAAATAATTTACGACCGACCCCAATTTGGCTCGTGTGTAATTTATTAATGAAGAAAATGAGAAATGCTATTAGCAAAAAAATATGTATGTTTTATATATGTATATATAGATATGTAATCGTGTCTTCCAAACTCAACCAAATCAGTCGAGCCGTTCTTAAGTAATGATCCGTTTTTATATGACGCAACTGATATATTTTATTAATATAGAGTATGATTAAACTTATAAATAACTATTACAGATACAAATTCTAGTGGTTGGCGTCATAGATTTGACACTGACGAATACGTCAATAGAAAGGACTGAAAGGTGAAGCACTAGACTTTTGACAGTTGGTTTCGAAAATGGCGGATGCACTTGAGTATTTAATATAGAGTAGTAATTAATTTAAATGTTTGGTAAAAAAAAATAAAGCTATTGGTTTAAATTTGTTTTGTTTGTTTATTTTTTTTCGTAATAAGTTAATGCTTGATTTTAATCTCACTTAATGGTAAAAGACTTGTATCCTGCATGGTAATTTTGTAATGTTATAGATTAAACTTAGTTGATTTCGCGGCATTATTATTATATAATAAGGTAATTATTATAATCAATTTTACTACAAATGGTTAGGTTTAATCATAAAACTTGCCATGAGGATGATCTCAATTTAAAAAAATTATGGTTACACAGACAACAGCAAACAAGAAGAATGTAGTGTGTTTTCAATCACTTCACTGTCGCCTATGCACGTTTATTTAATAACAACAAATGGATTACCGATTTGTAAATATTGGGAAATTTTAGGAGAATAATTGGATAACTTTGCATGCAGTTCTAAGAAATAATCAATGATTGAATTCATTCTGCAGGTAAAATATATTTAATATGCATTCAATTTGCACGAGTTCTCTAAAAAAGTTAGTACATATAATCAATAACTATTAACAAATGTATTTTTTTGTTTTGTGGTATACAGAAATTATTAGCTGAATGATCAGCAATTATTTGTTTTCTTCACTTCAAAGATTCATCTTTGAGGCATGTAGAAAAAAACCTTATATGTTGAAAAGATATTTTGTTCATCGAACATTATAATGGTTTGTACTGTAACGTTAAATTTAAAATACTTATATTGATAATAATATAAATAAATCAAAAGTTTGATCATTTATACAAGTATTCAATTTTATAAAGTACGCCTTACTTACATAAATAGCATTTACACTCGCAAGACGACGTTTCACAGACATGTTATTCAGTGGTTTCAATCTGAAACGTGGATAAATAGACAGCAGGTAAGAATTCTAATAAAATATTTTTGACCTCCATGCCGATAATAAAACTCTAAATTTAAATAAAAAAAAATATAGACGTAGTTTCTGGCCTGTTATAGTTTTATTCTCAGTACAAATGTTACAAAAAAATCAATCAAGCTCAATTCAATAGATATTTAATGACTGTAATTCAGTCTGACAACATTAAACATGCATTGTTTTTTAATGTGGGTTTGCATTCATTCATCTAAGCTATTGATTTGTTGGACATCATCGAAAGCAAAGACTGTTTATTTTCTTTAACTATTAAAGTGAGATTGAATTTAATTGGTGAATAATTATTTCCCAAAACCAAACTTATAGCTAAGCCTACTTAATAACATTAAGTGCGATTTAAGTGCGAGCGGTTTTTTAATAAATACATTCTAATGAGGATGTAGCTTTTTGACGATGATAATTAAAAAAACTGTCCAGTTTGCACGTGACAATTGTGACTGTGAACTAATTCGTGTAACTAAATATTTACAATCACTTTCTTGACAAGTCACAAAAATAAAAAGGAATGGCGAAAGCACGCTCCCGGTAAAAGTAACTATTAAATGTATGAATATTATGATAAGCATAGATTATCGCAAGATTCCCACAGCTTGAAGAGAGAAAACGATGAATAAATTGACACTTAATTTAATTAATTTCACTTTACTTAACATAAAACGTAAGTATTACTACGTCTAACAATGTTTATAATTTGTTCTAATGAAAGCAACGTTGCGTTATAAATGATTTACTTTTTAAAGCACCACAGTGATAGTTTAACTTTTAAATATACTATAGTGACAGTTTAACACGTAGGAAATAACATGAATACTTACAATATGAAATACGTAATATATACATTGAATAACTATCTCATTTTTATCTTAACTAAACATGGATTGTTCATATTTTTCTGTGATACTCCCAGATAATTTAGGCTAAAATGGAGATGCTTACCTAGATTTCCTTGCTTCTCACGGCATGCTTCCTGCTCACTTCCTTCCAACTCGAATTAATAACTGTCTTGGTTATATTATATTATATTTAAATCTCCAAACTATGCTACCTTGTTAGTCTTAGATGTTGATTACCATCACAGATCACGCACTTCTTTTATTTTTCTGTCATACTTCAGTTAAATCACAGTCGGTTACTGGCATAATGCAACGATTCAACTTAAAAGAAGTATTCACCCAAATAGAGAATTCAGATTTTTCTTCAATTGTAACCTCCACAGATGCGAACCTTGTTATTGACAACCTACAAACTCGAATATCCAATGCCATACGTAACCACACCCACACGACTATTATTTCTAGTAAAAACGAATTATAAAACCACGGATCACTCCTTCTCTTGTGGCATGCATTCGCCACAGAGATCGTTTGTATTATAAATTAAAAAAAATGCCTATTGATGTATCTCTTAAAACTACATTTTATCGTTACCGCAATTTGTGTAATAATCTCTTAAATAAAACGTCAATATGAGCACAGTGAGTTTCAAAAGACCAATAAAAATCCAATAAAAATGTGGAAGCTTGTTAAGCAAATTGCTAACATTAAACTTAATAATTCAAACGCCACTGATTTACTTCAATCTTGTAGTTCATCCTCTGTTGGTATAAATACGGTGAACAAATTTTTCACTAATGTAGGTAACGGTCTAGCCGATAAAATAACTGAACCTTCAAAAGATGAATTAAATAAGATGTGCCCACCTATTCCATAACGCTTGAAATCTATGTCATTGCTGAACGTAGACGATAATAAAATAGAATGCATAATAGCTTATCTTAAGGATAAATGCGCTGTTGGCTGGGACGGTATTCCTGCCTCAGTAGTTAAAGCTGCTTTTCATATACTAGTCCCTATTCTCATCCATACATTTAATCACTGTCTGAATCACGGCATTTTCCCATGAGCGTTTAAAAGGACATTGGTACATCCCATTTATAAAAAAGGAAACAGAGTCAGTGCTGCCAATTATAGACCGATATCTGTGTTTTCAACCTTCTCAAAAATCCTAGAGAAGATACTGAACAAAAGACTTGTTAATTATTTGACCGAAAACAATATTATTTCTGAAAATCAATTTGGGTTCAGAGTCGGTAAATCTGCAGAAGACGCTGTATTAAAATTATCAGATAATATTTTTAAAATTTTTAATAATAAATTAAAAACCATCGGTATCTTTCTGGATCTTTTAAAGCTTTTGACACTGTCTTCGTTCTCGAGTTGTTAAATAAGCTAGAAAGACTTGGTTAAGGAGTATTGCCTGGGAAATTTTTAAAAATTATCTATCAGATCGAACACAATCTGTTGTTATAGGAAATCTAACCAGTACGGCTGAATCTATAATTCTTGGGGTGCCCCAGGATAGTGTCCTTGGCCCTACCCTTTTTCTCATTTATATTAATGATTTATGCTTTCTACGTATTCCCAACTGCAACATCATTAGTTATGCTGATGATACGGCTATGATTGTTAGTGGTAAGGATTGGGTTGACGTTGGCAAAAATTTTGAATTCTCTATTAATGCTGTCATGAGATGGTTAAATGGGAATCTCGTTACTCTCAACACTGAGAAAACAAAAATAATAGCATTTTCCCCAAACACTAGTACGCAACCCCTTGCTTCTTTTACTATTACCGCCCATAAGTGTAGCAACCCGAATATTGCATGTAACTGCCCAACTCTTGAGTGTACTTCTTGTATTTAATACCTTGCTGTAATTGTGGACAGATTCTTATCCTGGAAGCAACATATTTTATCTGTATCATCTCGTGTTTGAAAATAAATTTTTGTTTTTAAGAATGTCAGAAATGGGGCAGATTTTCAATCTATAAAGTCAGTTTATTATGCCTTTGTACAATCAGTCATATTATATTGCATTACTTCATGGGGTGGTGCCGCAAAAACAACCTTTTTACGACGAGAGAGAGTACAGAGAGCCATTTTAAAAGTCATGCTCAAATATCTCATTCTATATCCCACGGCTGATTTGTACTCTCAGTGAGAACTACTTACAGTGCGTCAATTATTTATATTAATAACAATTCTACGCAAACATTCTGAATTATATTATAATCTACAAAATACTAACCTCAAAACGCCCAGAAACCTTGTCGAACTGTTATTGTGAAATGTCATTATTATTATCTGAGCGGTTCATTGTACAACAATATTAATATATCTCTAAACGTATACTTATTCCTTAAATTCTACCTTATGTAAATCTAAATGTATCAAATGGCTTTTAACACTTTCCTACGAGGACACAGCGGGTCTTGTAAAATCTTTTCAATAATATCAATATTTAATGTTACACACACACGCACACCCACATACATACACACATGCACATACATACACACTCTCACACATACATATACACACGCACGTACATACACACTCACACACATACATACACACACACGCACGTACATACACACTCACATACATATATGAACACATTTACTAATTCCATGACCTTGATTTTAAAATTATACTGTTTTTATTTTTTAAATTACTATTTTCTTAACTTTTTTCACTTGAGTTGTTGTATGGAGCTCCGTTCTCCTTTACTTGACGGAGGGCGTTGATCACTGCAACACAGTTTATACTTATGCAGGATCATCGTTTCCCACATGTATCTTTGTACCTATATGTTTTTGGTTCAAAGATTATTATATTTATTTTAAAAAAATAAAAAAATTCAGGCTGTTTTTCACAATGCAATATACATTATTGTGCGTCGGTATTATTATACAGTAGCATGAATAGTGGTATCGGCTTAACCTTCAAAATTATGTTAATGCTTTGGTCACTATAATATTTTATTGCGCTAAGTTTTTAATTGTATACACTGCTTTTAAGATTATGTAATGGATATATGAAATACGATAAATATGTCACAAAATTGTAATTTATAAGGATAAAGAGCCGCACTAGTATATAAACCTATTAATGTGTAAAACATAAAATTGAATATGTGTGTTATTTTTTATGTTAATAGCCGTCATACGAGCAGATAAGTCATCTGATGCTAAGTAGTCACCGTCGCCCGTGGATCTCAGCAGGACCAAAGGTGTCACTGATGCGTTGTCGGCCAGGAAATGAGAAGAAGGTAAAAAAGAAGGTACTGGCTCTCAAGCCCCCAGCCAGAACACGACGAGTCGTTTGGTGGCTGACTCAAGCAGGAGGGTGGTAGCTAGTTAGGCAGGCTTCACGCCAAGATAATAATACCAGTAATAATATTAATGATTTAATAATAATACTGATAATATAATCCTTACACGAAGCTGATCCAAGCATAAATCCAATAAAACGTAATACTGCTATAGACAATGAAAATTTAATGTAATGTATTTCCTTCCTTATTTTAAAGCTTACTTTTGCTTACTGCTTTACCCTGTTTTTTTTTTGTGATTGTTGTTTTTTGTCTAGTAAAGTAAATTTTTAAGTCATCCAAAATACCTAGAACACACAGTATCCTAGTAGGTATAAGAACCTTTTTTCATGTCAGTAGTCGACAAATGAGCAGACGGGCCATCGGAAGGTAAATAGTTACAGCAATACACGTCCGTAACACCGAAGGCATCGCCAACGCGTTGCCGGCCAAGATGAAAGCAGAAAACCCTTTACTACGAAGGTAGTATTGTAACTTGTGTACGTTACGAAATATGATTACGGCGTAACCTGTACGATATCGGAGATTAAATAAATTGTAGTGTACGTATTTAAAGTAAAAAAAAAAATATTGTTGTTTCTCGACATAGAAAAATGATAATGGCATCAGTTCCGTTTTTTGTATAAAGATATCCCAAAGAAATTTTAAGAAATGCTCTTGATAAATCGCTTGTCCCAGCGAGCTCCCAGATGCTGTTGCAAAACGATGCTAGATATGATTTATTTCAATTACCAAGACTATTTGTTTAGCAGGAGACAGTAAATGTAACTTTTTCGATTATTCTTTTAAAGGCTAACTGAAAATGTTAAGGATGAACATGATAAGTGTTAATCAGGGTCATGTTCGGTGCAAAAGACTTGTGGGAAACTTGTCTTTACAAATAAATTATCCAAATCGGTAACTTGTCCTCGCTTCCCTTCCGAAAATTCACCAGGATGGAACCATTTAGCAAGATGAAAAATATACTATGTTTTGATCCATAGTATAAGTTCCAAATTCCTGAATAATCATCTTAATCTGCTCTGTGGTTTAAGTTTTATACATGAACCGATACGCAGGCGAAATTCATAAAAATATAACAAGTGTATCTATATTAAAACTTAAAAAAAAATAATGCAGAGGTTCAACCCCATTGCTGTTTTATTATTAGTATAGATTGAAATGCTGGCCGTATTGGGCTTGCGTAGAATACTCCCCCCAATCTCATGCTGGCTAGTGTCGTATAAGGCGACAGAAGCCAGCCTGCTTTGTGGTAGGGTTTCGCGTAAGGATTATATTATCAGTATTATAATTAAGTCATTAATATTATTACTGGTATGATACGTTGTTGACCAGGAAATGAGATGGAGACAAATAAATAAATATAATAATAATTTCTTAAATAAATATAATAATAATTTCTTCACTGACTACGATGCTATTTACTGAAATTTCAGTATCATTTCATGTGGATAACAGTGTATTAAACAATTATTCGAGCCATTACACAAACAACTACAATGTTATGTAACATTTAACTAAAACTAATGTAATTTATATTTCGGTGTAAGTGACTTGAAATCTTAAACCGTAGATTCCAAAACATCCAATAATAATAATAATAATAAATATTTATTTTTATGCTACAAACATGTAGATATAAAGTGCATTTACGTAGATATACGAACAGGAATAAAAATCAAAATTGCATTCGATATTACACTCACAATCCACACAAAGAAGGCTCGCACTCACGCCGATGTGTGAGTGAGGTGTGGGGAGCCACATCTGCATAATATTTCAGTGCGACACGCGTTCCCCAGTTCACACCATGGTCTTGAACACTTGAGGAGGCCTGGGGCGTATACTAAGTCAGTGGTCAACCGTCAACGTGATAGTTAGAAGTACTTATGTCTCTGACACGACTGAACGGCTGCTATCCGACGATGACAGCTGGGGCCGATAGCTGGTACACATTGAAGCACAGAAGCGTTTAGAAGCTTAGTTAATAGCGGTCACCGATCCAAATGCCGACCTCGGTCAATGTTGCTTAATGCTCAATTATGACAAATGCAACTCGTGGCGCTATGAGAACTTATTAAATTTAATAAGAATGATAATGGAAAAATAATATTGATTATTTATTTTTTGAATTTACTGTTATAAATTACATGTAAACGTGAGAAACTCCAACCGAGCACTGGAATATTTAGCGATATGAGGTAGTAAAATAGTGAAGCATTTTTTTTTTTTGTATTTTAAAATAAAACATTAATCACCAACAATAAATGCTTGCGTTTTATTTTATTTTCAATGAGATTTAAAAATTGTTATTTCAAGAATCAAACACGAAGTGGCGTTAGAAACTCAGCAATAGCAATTGCAACTTGGATATTGACTTTGTATTAAGCTTCAAAGAGTACAATACAAGAATACAATAGGAGAATATTGTATGGTGAACATTCGACTAGTTACATGGTGTACATGGAGTAGTTAACTGTGCTTACAGAGCTCCATAATAAAGACTTTACTACGAACAAAATAAATAAATAAATGAATGAATAAACAAATAAATAAACAAATAAACAAACAAACAAACAAATAAATAAATAATAAAATTTACACACTCACACCCCCGCACTAGGATTCCGTGTGTTGCGGGTGGCATGGACATACACAATTATCACATCACAAACACCCATGACCCGAGAACAAACATTTATCTGTCACATAAATATCTGCCCCGGCCGGGAATCGAACCCGGGACCCCACGCTCGGCAGGCAGGGTCACTACCAAATGGGCTACGGGGTCGCCCTAATATTACATAATATAATATAATAATAACATTTGAATATAAATCTATGAATATACTATCAGTAATCGTTTTTAATCACCGTTGTGAATATTAGATTTTCTAGTGTTTGTAAAGTTACTGATTTCAGTTTGAAGTTGAAGTAATATTTGAAGTTAATTTTTACACACACTTCCCGCACGCTTCAGCAAGTCGCTACCTCATAGTCTACGAGGGACTCGTGCAATGCCGAGCGAAGAAGTCGCATTAAAATCTTAAGGAGAAAATATTTTTTAGTCAAAGTTACATAGAACACTGGCTGGTGGAATGTCGAGTTCTCATCACATTTTGGAGTTTTCAAATCGAAAAACCGACTTTTTACTTCCAAAAAATACTTTTTACCATTCAGTCCTACAGGAACAATGAAGTAATGAGTTATTTACTTCAGATCAGGAGAATCGAAACTTTCATCTTGCTCAGGTTTTGTTGAAACTCAAATTTAAAATTCTAAAATTTATATTGGGGACAAAATAATCATAAACAACATAATCAAAAATTAAGTAATATGCCAGCAATAAAAGTAAAAAAGTCCGTTTTATTTTTTACCTATTAAGTTTGATACCAATATACTATCCATACTGATACTGGTATCCAGGAATATACATTACCTATTAATACCATGTAGGTATATAAGAATTGTTCTCTTAAATACGATGACAGTGAACAGCTGAGACAAATATTCAAAACGGTTCAGTCAATTCCCTACGGCTGCTCTAAATTACTTCATGTTTAAGTAGGGCTGGCCAACAATTTGTTGGAGGTCTCGTTAAGTAATTATATAAAGCAGTTGTGGTGCTTTCGTAGTTGTTAAAGTCGGAATTTACGTTATACGTTCAAAATGTGAAGAGATCCAGTTATGGTACGAGTAAATGTTTCTGCTATCCATCCATCTAAATTTAGTGCAATGAGGTTAAAAATTATAGGGTTTTGAGATGTTAATATTTCGAATTAGATTTTAGATGTTATTTTTATGTCCAATAGTTAAAAAACGAATGAACAGGGCATCTAATGGTAAGCGGTTATCGCCGTCTACTGTCATCTGTACCTCTAAAGCCATCACCGATGCGTGATCAGCTAAGAAGGTAGCAATGGATCTGCTTAACACTCACCCTCCAACGCTGCAATCGAAAAGTAAAATATTTCATCGTTGATCGGAGAAATATTCCTATCATCATGCACGAATCTGAAGGTATCCTGGATGGTGCACAGCTTAGAGACCTTTGTCAAGAGAGCCCTGACTACTGCCTTGACCATTGTTCAGCAGGGTGCACTACGAGCGGGGAGGTTTCTTGGACTCAATGTTAGGTAAATAAATTTACACCCAGTAATGATACCGCGAAGTAGAGATAAAGATAAATTGGGTCTATGCTCAAAACCAATATACCATTCAGTTTGGTGTCGTGAACAAATGAAAAATTTAAATGGCAGGATATAAAAAAAACTTTTATAAGACGTCCATATAAATATAACGTGTACCAAATAGGCTAGTATTTTTATAAAACTACACTGATGTAATGTAACATTTTTGCAACATTGAAAAAAAATTATTTAGCCTCATAATATTATTCACTATTTTTGAAATCGATTATATTTTATCGTGTCAATATTCGATAATTTCTGCGTTCATTTTACTCACTGGCAGAACTCAAGATTAAACGCAACCAGTATTTCACAAATCCAGATCTAATTTATCTGGATAGGTACGAAAGCGGTCCCAATTCATTCCCTGACAAGTAATGATAGGGCGAGATTAGTTAATCTATGTGAATATTTCAACAGTGAAGTTCGCGTTTGGTTGCTGTACACTCACCGTTTTATGTTCACTATATTTCTTAGATTAAGATTTCTAAGTTCTAAGGGCTTTAAATGAAGAACGGAAAGTGCTTCTATTCGGTACTACAATTAAAGCGGCCTGCATCCCGCATGAATTGCTGGTGGGATTCGCGGTCGTATTGAGCGTAGAATTTTTTTTTTCTTAAAGGTTAGGTTTTCGTTACGACCTGTCAGAAATGGGACCACTTTTACTATTTAATGATAGCTATCAGTCCGTTAGTAAACCAACGATAGCTACTGGAAGCATCGATTTACTCATGAAATGTTGACACTTGCATCATATATTCAATTACCGGCCACGAAATTGTTTCTTGTTGTCAAGGACCATACGTAAATAATCTTGGTAGATTGTCGTGAGGAACAACCATACCTCTGTCAATATCCTAGCCTAGCTGATGTATTTTTTTGTAAATTTTATAATTGTTACGGTTTTCAAATATGAAATGCATTTGTCAGCTGATACTTCTCTATAAAGTGCGAGCTTTTTGTTCCTGCATCGAATTTTAAAAAGCGTACGACCAACTTTTGCATAATAAATTATGCGTAAGAAAACAACGACTTCACCTTTCAAATCCAATCCAGTTCATGCTTGATAATTAATAAAATTGGTAATAAAAAAGATGTACAAATATTTCTTGAAATCGGATATACGGTGTCCAGTGTCCAATAAATTTAAAGACGATTAAAGGGGGTCATAAAATGTTGTAATTATGTTGCATGGTTCTCTCAATACATCAATCAATGATGCTTTAAAAATAATAAATGTGATACCATTCTTACTGATTATTATGCACTATGTGTAAAATATAGCTAGCTAAATTTGGAAGCCAAGCTGGTTGATCGCCTACGAACCTATCCAGAGAATAACTGAGTTGCACGCTCATTTATGTTGACAGAAGCCGCGGAGATAGGAGTGCTTATATTTTTCTTTAGCAAAGCAACAAAGAAAGTCGCGAGCTGACGAGATCGATCGTGTAGGCACTGTTTCCCTCTGATTGCCGATTTGTTTCCGTATAACTCGCCAATGTATCTATTCTAATTGGTCGCGATAACTTACTGTTTGTCGTTAGTGATTTCCTGTTAACTCTCTGACTACTATTTATTGATAATATTTCGTATAAATCAACGATTTCTAACCGTACTGTGTTCTGTGAACAGGGCTGTAGGCGACCATAGCCCGGCGAGAGCGGTTTCACAACGATATGGAGATGTTTGACAGCTTTATCTGTTCCTGTTTTAACGTTTAATTTGCAGCATGTGTGGGATAATAAATAATAATATATTTTACCAAAATATCTTATAGACTTAATAGTTACGAGAAAAATTTTTGTTTCACTGTGATGCGTACCACTACACGATAACAGATGGCGCCACGGTATTCCTGAATCACGCTATGTAAGTTATTATACTGTGTACATTTAAAATACTCGTATGTTTATTGTTTTCTACCTATACGAGTCCCGAATAAGTTCGGCACAACAATCAGAGCCATAGTCTATCCTCATTATGGGTTCTGAGGTATCATACTAACTTTTACTTCCACTGTCTATTTTTTATGTAGCACTTCATCTATTTCAAAAGTGCTTTATTTATAAAGTCAGCTTATGTGGACTCAAAAATTTGAAAAAATAATGTGACAGCGCGCAGCGCTTGATAATTAAAGCTGATTTTCAAACACTTTTTCAATTTGGTTTTATTCATTAACTAAATTTAGTTGCTTGTTATCTGTCAAACAAGTTTCTAATGCTATAAAGCATCGAGCGAGGCGACAGAACGATTTGCCTACGTCGATACCGCGTAAGATGAGATAGCCCGTTTTTTTGTGTTTATTTATTACATAAAATAAGTTAATGCTTGACACCTATCCCACTTGATGGTACCCATTAAAATCCAATATCCAATCATTAAAATCTAAATAGGGTGCTCTGTGTTACAGGCTTTAGGTTAATTTAGACCACAGATCTCCCGATATGTTATATATGTAAAGATTATTTATTGTGTAATTTGTTGACATGAAAATATTTTATTATGTAAAAAAGGGGCCCGCCCTGACTTTGCTCGGGTGAACAATTAAATATATATATAACATGATATGTAATATCCATCCGGTGTAATATACTTTTTAAATGGTATTTTTTTTAAAAGGTGTCGTGGTTCTGGAGATTACCCTGTGCGCTAAAAGAAACTCACATTCTCTTTATAATATTAGAATAGACGTTTGCTCCGGCCGAACATCAAAGAAGAAACACTTCGCTCGACCCACAGAGTGGCGTTATATAGTATACAGAATATGAATATAGACAGGGTGTTTTAAATCTGAACAAGTATTTCAAATTTATGTAATTAACAAGATAAAACAAAACGGAAATATATCTGAGGATGATATAAATATTCCGTTAAAATTACAGACAAATATGTAGTAGCTATTAGAGTATTACTTAATTTTATTCTAACTACTATTGCAACAATGTAACAATCCTGGCAGGAACAGGTTATCCAATGATGTTGAACCCGCAGTTGGGTAGGGGATTATGGCTATAATCCCCTAGCACTTTAATAAGACACATTGAGGCGAGCAGCTGAATGGTACTTAGTATCCAAAAAAAAAACTAACACAAGATATAAAAAAAAATATTGATTGCATTTTTACCCGTAGCAATCACACTATAAGTTACTGTTTTTGCTTCTACTGTTGCAGGGGGTGCTTCATCAGACGCCATCAGAAAGTTCAGGACTCGCCCCGAAAAATTGTACACGTCAAATTCACACACTTTATACATTTAGACAAGTTATGAAAATGAAATTAATTATTAAGTCACTAATCATTAAAATCGCTAAGATTGTTCATATTAGTTATTTATTTGATAAAATGTACTTTATTCGACTCATTATACTATTAATAATATACATTATTTAGTTAATAACCTCTCCCCCTCGAAATGTTTGGCTACATATGTAACATGGAGGAGAAACTCCTTTGCCCATTTTTATAAAAACTATACACATTGATTACAATAATATTATATGACCTTATTAGGGTTGACGGCACTTACTTTATTATTATTAAATAAAGACATAGACGCGCGTACGCGTTGATATCTTTGATACCGATCAGTGTTACGTTTGTTCGTGTAGCATAATTTATTCGTTGGAAAATAATCTAATTTAAGATCTAACTATATAACATATATATTATATATATATTATATATATATATATAAAGTTATAGGTTGAATGTTGAATGTTGTCCCATTGCGGATTGGCCAATATTTAAAAACATGTATAAGAATTTTATCTTTCCCAGGAATATAAATAGCACCAGTCCATTGAAAAGGTTTTTAATTTTATAAAATATGTGAAATACTTAGTAACTCAAAACATACATACACGTAAAATGCCATTTACTTCACAAAACGTAGATTTGTAAAATGAATGAATAAATTGTATGTAAATCGTTATAAGGCTCATAGTCGTAGTGTAATAGCTTATTGAGATTTGCAACCCATTTAAGCGTTAAATCAATGATGACAAAGCGATCACCTGGCAGTATCCCAAACCGATGTTAACATGAAACCACATAAATTTGGCTTTACGCCAGTTTTGTGCATTATCATGACCATTGTTTTAGACAAAATTTTATCTATTTGGTTATTTATTTATTTCACTTATTACCTTACTATGCTAATAGATTATTATTCCATGTGTTAATATCAGAATAATGGACGGTTCCGTAATTGACTTCTGAAGCAATTAATTTCGATTGATATTATTGGACAATTTAGTCATAAGTTTTGTCGAACTTTTGAGACTCGGTCTTGGCGGTGGAAGTTTAAAATATAAGAAAGATATTCATAAGTTGCGCGCAATAAAATATTGATGATAATGTTGCTGCCGTTATAAATACTACACCAATCGATATCAACGATACGTGTCGAAAATGAGATTTTCGGTATTTGCTGTTCAAACAATATTATGTCTTCGAAATTTTCTTTTGAAACGATTCATGATTGTTAACAAGATAAACGACGTGTTTAGAAACAATTATTTGTAATACTACATCGTTTAAGTAATGATAATAATCGCAAGTTTCAAACCGTTCTAGAATGCAATTTCCATAACAATCCGTAAAATAACTAACTGTTCATTCATAATACAACCTGTTATTATTCACAACGCTACCGATTCATTACACTTTAATTAACTAAATAACTAATCATGTTTTATCTCAATATGTACATCGTCGGTCGTACTGGCCGTATATAAACGTAACCCAAAAAATTGAACCGTTCGCTTGATGATTATTCAGCTGAGCGGTACGAACTTCCCAGCGGCGGCATAAAAAAATTGCATCAAATCTTACTTACGGCATTTCGTCGCGGTGTCGTCTAGATCATTTCACCGTGCGCATGCGCCGCTTCCGAACCAGTCGGATTCGGACAACGGCTGGGTATACACGCGTCGCTTTCCACCGGCCGCACGCGATCCCAGTGCTTTTCAAACACGCATCTGTGACAGTGACATGGTTTTGTGTTCTAATCGGATTCTGTTACGGTGCCATTGAAAACGTAAGTGTCGCGTTTTTTATAACACCTCGATGACAGATAGTAATGATTCATCGGTGCAAATTTGGCTAATGTAATCGAAACTTAATTTGATCATCAGATCAGTCGATCGATACTCGTGCTGATTTGCAATCAATGAAATAAAGCTGATCAAAGAGCACGACAAATCGACACGCGAATCGATACACAAACCCAATTCCGAATGTCGACTAATTACCGATATGCATTTCTTTCTCGTGCACGTATTTAAATTATTTAGAAATCAGAGTCGTCACAATACATGAAAAAAATGCACGAAATCGGCCGAGCGGCGCGTTGCGGCTACGCTGCGGTGGTCTTGCCGCGATGTCACATTGAAAATGTGATGGTGCTGCTGATTTGAGAGATTGTGGAAAACGGGAATTTCCTGCCAATTACTCTACTTCTATCTACAATACGCTAAAATTATCCACAAGCGGCCTCTGATCTACAATGCTTGCCTTATCAGTATAGATCGGAATATAAAGATGAGACGTAAAGCATAGCGAATTTATTATGGTTTAAATAACTTTATTATTTAACTGCTCTCGCCTACTAGTTGTAATATAATCTAAATCTATTAACATAAATAAAATCGTCATTCAATTGTCTATCACCATTTTACGCTTATAAAATTTCCAGACATGTTTTAAACATCATCTGTTCATTAGTATCCCAGTAGTAATTAAAAAGCAGTTTGTAGCTTCAGTTTAAAGTATCTTTTATGTCAATATTTATTAAAGATATTAGCATTATATGATACCTTTAAAAATATAAAAGGTAACAATATGAAAATGAATAAACAAGTGAAAATAATAGGTTAATACCTATTTTAAAACAAAACTTGAAGAGCAAATGACAAATCTACTTTCAGGTGGAGTGATGTCCCAAAATCGTTTCCAAAATGATTAATGAAACTAGAAATAGACTTCTAAATCGTTTAAAAAGTGTCCCAGATATTAAAAAACTGATCGCATTTATTGTTAATATATCTCCCAAGAGCAAAAGATTCGGTGAAACAGAAAACAATATATCGATGTGTTGATTTATTTTCATTAATATAATTTTCATATTTACTTAGTGATGTGTTGTTAAAGCGGCACCAGACAGTATCACAGTATTCATTTTAACTCACTGATGAGATTATGAGCATGACGATATACATACATATCTCGACTTATGATGTTCTACGATTCGCGTGTCGATATAACGCTCAAGCATGCACAAGACGGAGATCGCTTCCGAGTGTGTTTGTAGCGTAGTGAGAGTTAGACCGTGGACGGCGACCTGGAACAGGCATTAGCGCCCGTAAAGAAATTAATACGTATGTTAATACACAAGCGTCGAGCGTGACTATAACACGACTGACTGGCCTATTTAAAGATTTGACCATGCAAATTCCAAAGGCGTTATTGTGAGTTCGTCATTGTCACGATCCATTGTGATATTTAGTGATGGGATTAGATCTATTAAAATATGAGTGAAGTTCATCTCGTGTTGTTATATGCAGTGTATAAAATATCTAGACGGGCAGTTCAAAAATTTAAAGAAAGAAAAAAAAAATGAAGACGTCATTTTTGCGATGTACGTAACATCATATTTAGAATTTTCCTTTAAGAAAGCACATCAAGAACGAATTAGAACATGACACGAAACTCCAGTAAATCGGAACATCCCGAGCAGCGAGCATTTGGGTCACCTTGCAAAGCTGAGCATACCATAGAAACTGTAAACTGGTTAAGGTGGAGTTATTAGTGTAATTTTAACGTTATTTAAATCTGTCAGGAATTCCAGGTTATTATCAGGTTATTAATTTCATTAATATACTTTGGAAAATTACAGTATGCAAAATTTGATGGAAAATTCAAGTGAATTATAACTGTTTGATCAACCGTGATATGTCATTAGTTTATTTGTTAATATTTCCTCTGTAAACAGTTTTTGTTCATGAAGAGTTAAATTTGCTCATGATTAGGTAGTTAAAATTCTGAACATTATATCCATACTATCAAGTTATAGTATTTGTCGCGTTCACACAAACAATTCGAGTTTAACCACAATTGGTATAAATTAATTTGATTAATTCAGAATCTATGTAATCAGAGCTCGAATGGAGATGTTTGTGGATACCGAGTTTGCAACTGAATTCCGTTATGGACTCTAGAGTGTTATTATTTATAGTTACAGTTTGTAATTTGTGTAGTACAAACTTTTGTACTGTTAACTAAGGTTAGACTGAATTTTGTTTTAATTTTACTACCAAACAACTTTTAAATTAAGGGTTTTATCTCAGGTACGTTATATCTAAACAGACTGTCTAAAATTTAATTACAATTGATATCTCTGTTCATACAAGTAAGAAGTTTTGATGTAAGAGAAAATATTTCAAAAATTTAAAGAAATTTTAAATTTTTTTTAATTTGCTTCTATGATTTTAACATCTGCGTAGTGTTCTTCGCTCTTTGCAATGCTTCCTAATTCTAATAAACATACAGAAATACTAAATATACTAAAATAAAACTAATATTCTTCAATTCAAACTGAAACATGTTAAAATAGTTCATGGTTGATTCTAGAAGAAGGCAAATATAAGCTAACTTCATGAAAGTTTACTAATAACACTGGGTGGGACTGAACGCCGCGACATCCAGTTGAGTTCTCTCATCTGTTTTGTGCTAAAGTCTAATACCTCAAAATTATGATATACACACCTAACATGCGAATAAATACACATCAAATGACAAAACGCATCAGCGGTATTAGTAATATTCCTTGTCGGTTTCTGCAATAGGGTTTTGGTGGCAACAATGTAAATGCTATATCGAAAAAAAATTATTTTCCAACTATTTACCATACCCGCAGGTCTGTTCACTTGTTTGTATAACTTAAGAGTGTATGAATAATTTTGTCGTTTTCCAATTTACTAGAGGTATACAGATATATATACTCTTTGCCAGTGGGAAGGTACTATTACTTCTAGGCTACTTTTGCCAGAATGGAAAAGGGAGTAAATCAGTAAAAATCTTGAAACGGGAAATGTATAATATAAGATAAATAAACGTAAAATTTATAGATATTTTAAATTTACGTCAGTTATAATAAGCATTATAAACTATGATTCAGAAACGTGGATAGCTCAACAGGCTAAGAAAAGTGATATATTTATTATATGAGTTTATTTAGAGAATCAAATATAAAACAAGTTTGTACGGAAGCAGCTAAGATAATGTTGGTTATTAATTTAATATTAATAACATGTTGGTTGGTGAACTCAAGTAATTAACACGTGGAAGTCGAAGTCACTGGGCTGAACACATAAGTTGCAGAATTGATGGGACGTTGGGACAGAAAAGTTAATCGATAGAAGGCCACAAATTGGTAAACGTTCTGTTGACCGCACTCTAGCTCGATGGACTGATAGCGTTAACAAGGTGGGTGGTAGATGCTGGATGAGATCAGCAAACGATAAAGTGTTGTGGCACGCCCCGTGAGAGGCCTAAGTCTATCAGTGCTTGAATCGATTAAGATAGTACAGTTACTAAGACGTGTGAATATAATTAGAAGTCGTGACAGACTAAATTATACATACGATAAAATAGTCGAGATATTTTCTCAATTGTTCTGACAAAACTGTACATGATAAAGTTGATTCCAAAAACATTTAAACTTTGCGATTTAAACAATTTTATCGGTTGCAATAAAAGTAAAAGATCATTTGCAATTTTATTAATGATGGGTAATAAATTTTGATTGCCTTATTATCTTCCCGATGTACATTTTAAAGCCTCCTTAGATACAGCTGCGCAATAAACTTAGAATGACAATTGTACAGATATTACAAACGTAATTTATTATTTTGATTAAAGATATTTACATTTCCATAAATTAAGGGTTTTTGTTAAATAAGGACAGCCGTTTTATAAATGAAACGTTTAAAGTTTTGTTGGTTTTTTTAAGACAAAGGAATAATTTGTCATGTAGTCCCAATATGTGTAGTGGCTATTCTAACTAGATTCATTTCCAATAGGAATCCCATTTGGGGCATAACTTAGTTGTTAGTCCCTGCTGTTAATATTTGTAACACTAGAATCATTTATGTGACGATCTGGGATAAACGGTTTAATGTGCCCTCCGAAGCACGGAAGCGCTTAAAATTTTTTACCACATTCGGTTACCCTTCCAAAATCGACTGCGTCCAGAGTTGTATTTATGTTTATGTGACAGTTTTTTTTATTTATTACTAGTAAATTACCCTCGCTTCACTTCGGGAAACTTAATTTTTACACAAATAGTACCTAATCAGCCACTCATTTTTATCAGGCGTTTAAAAAAAAAATTCTTGTCTTATGAGAATTTATTTTATACTAGTAGTATATAGTCTTTGTCAAACTTTTTTTACCAGGGGAAATCCCTCCTGGAATAATGTATTTCAGACGATAAAATAATTTTCAAAATCGTTGTCGTGGTTCCGGAAATTATCTTCGAATACACATAATCTTACAAAATCTTGTCTACAATGACTGCAAGACCACCTGATGGTAAGTGGCGCCGTAGTGTTAGACGGTAAAACACACAAACTTAGAAAAAGCCTATTCACTCGAATTAACATCGAAACACTGACGTGGGCCAATTTTTTCAATACTTCGTTTAAGAAATGAAAAACAAAACAGCGGCTGTACTGGACAGATGGATTGATAAAGACAATAATCGTCAAGCCGAACATATGAGAGTTTTTAGTGTCTGGACTGGCCATTAACTTCCTCTCAAATTCGCATTGGAGTGAGTAGTATGGTTCGTTCTACGTCTTTTCATTAAGGTGAGTGGTTGGCCTAGTATTCTCCGAAATGGTTTTTTATTGCAAATTAACGTTTGCGTATTTAAATTTAAACAAATATTGTGTGATTACGAACTTTATTTTAATTATTGTTATGATTTGTGCATTGAAGTTGAGCAGAAAAATCTACTTGTCCACGTGGGTGAGCTGTAAGCTATCTAGTTACGTGCATAATGGCAACCGCGATGATTTATCCCGTCATTAGTTGCTGGAAACTAGTTGAGGCGCCATTCTGAAGAAGCCCTATTACCATGCTCTTGGGTTTTCACGTCGTCGCATTAATTAAATAAAATTACTACTTACATCAGCCGATGACAAGAAATATTCTCGTTCTGGTCCTTCGAGCCGGATGCTCTGCTCAGATGTTTACTTTCATCCTTGATTACTGGTTGCAACGCTCGGGTGCAAGTTTTATTAGTTGTAAGCATCAATGACTTTGGGTTAATGACGGTCCACGGTTGGGGACTATAAATTCGTACATTAATGGCCTTTAAAACTGTAATCACAATAATGTATAGTTGTTCGGGCAGTGCTCGGTCAACTTAATTATTATGACAGATTTGATTCATATCAGGTTTCATTTTTTACAAAGCATGTGATAATTGTGGAAATTATGACCTTTAACAATAAATAATAATACTATTTATTCTATATCAAGATAAATATAATGGAAATTTTGTACAGCAAGTCGTACAAAAGGCGGTCTTATATAAATAGAGATTTCTTGGAAACTACCTAAGGGTAAGGAGTTTAAATAACAGGAAAAACAATTGAAGTTGCCGGGTGTAAGTATTTATAGGGAATGAAATAAAAACAAATGGATTAGTATATAAAAATTAAGGAATGTTTTAGTTAGATAACTTGTTGATAGCAAATTGAAATCTTGGACAGAAAATTAAACAGAAACATAGAAACAAAATGTCCAAAATTCAGTAAAGATCACAATAACCATAATCATCATTATAGCATAATCATAATTGTCCCTCCGTTGGGTCTCCTTTCTTAGTAAGAGTGAAAAAGGTCATTCAACACTTTGATCAAGTGTAACCAATACCAATATTTGTATTTTTATGACCACAATCCAAATAATTGAGTTAAATTTCAGTTAAAATAGTAAAATCGTTAGCCGTTACGCTTAATAAATTACATTTATCATATCTTATTGCTTTATTGCAATAGCAGAATCACAACTTTCATACTATGTACTAAGCCTTTGACATTTACCTGTAAATAACAATTTACGTTCCGAATTAAGTACTTTACTAACATTATCATGGAGCTGTTATGTGCTACGCCTATTTTCGTGTTGTGTGCTAATCTTGTGACCTGAGCACATTACTTCGGCGTCTTGTATCCGACTAAAAGCCTTCAACGACACCCAGTGGTAGCCAAAGTTTAGGAGTTAATGGCATATTTTGTTGTACTGATAAATAATAAACGAAAAGGAAGTTTTTAACTGTATTTTTTTAAGTAATGAAGTTTTGTTTGGATTGAGTATAATAGCTTTCCGATTGAAGTTATTCTATTTGATGTTGAAGCAGCGAATATGTTTCACTAAATGATCACACAAGTCCGAAGGTAACACTGACTTGCCCTCAAGTATGGATTGAAAGTGGATTGGTGCAATTTAGCGCAATATCAGCAATATATAAATATTGTAAAAGTATTATTATACATTTATAGTGTATAATCCCATTAACTAAAATCTTGTGTAATTCCTACTCTAAAAAGTCTTGACACTTTCTCTCGTTACTTACAATATTTGATTGATAAGGTGATTGAAAAATGATTACATTCGAATACAAAAAATGTCAACGGGCTACGTGACAAAGTTTCGTGCATAAAAGATGTTTTAAAAAACTCCTATTGAAGTGCATTGAATGCTAAATTTATTATTAGGTACAATATTCGTATTGTATGCCTCTTAACACTTAACAGCGACACTTTGGAACACACTTTCACTTCGTGCAAAAAGTTGTCGTAAAATTAATTATATTGTTTTTCAATTTATCGGGTACCACTTGTATGTGATTTGTATATTTCGATGGTATTATGTCTAACCTGGTGTTCAATGGTACTGGATATTAAAGATCGGAAGGACTATATACTATATACATACGAGTATAATATAATTTTAACTGGTCGCTTTCTGTACATGAAGGATATATGAGAAAAACTATTGTTAGGGGCCTTTATTGACTTCATTTCCTTGAGTTCATAAATAAAAAAGGTATAAATGAATATATTTCTAATTCATAGAACGAGAAAAACCCAGTCTTAAAACAATGCAGGTGCTATTTCTAAGCGTAAGGTGTAGTTTTTCTGAAGCGAAGCGAGGCTGGTTCACTAGTTATTATACGTTTACACACTCACACCCCCGCACTAGGATTCCCTGTGTTGCGGGTGGCATGGACATACACAAATATGACATCACAAACACCCATGACCCGAGAACATACATCTGGCACATAAATGTCTGTCCCGGTTAAATCGAACCTGGGACCCTCGCTCGACAAGCAGGGTTACTATCAACCGGGCTATGGGGTCATCAGTTATCAATATATGCGTAACGCTAGGATGACGATTCGTCAGATTTTGGGCAACTTTATTGTGTTAAAAATTTGTAAGTAGTAGTATAGTATGTTTTTGTAATGAAATTTTGATTTATACCATTATCTTAATTTTTGCTACTGCCCTTGTACATAGGTATTATTGGCTTTAGTGTTAAGGTACATAACGTTTTGAAATATAATTTAATAAAGGTACTACATAGATATATCACTTTTGAACAGAAAAAATATTTCTGTAATGACAAGATTTTAGGTTTAAACAACGGAACCCTTTAAATTCGTCACGTCCGCAAGTTACAGCCCTCTTATATGCACACTATTGGCAGTACATGGATGAAATTTAGAAGACATACATATGTATGTATGCTATACCGCTACGCAATGGAGTATTTAAGTTATGAATAAAACATTGCTAGGGGTGGCGCTTTTTACAAATAAGTAATATAAAATAAAAGAGGATAAAGAGAATTCACTACCTATATAAGAGTATGCACTTATCTTTGAATAGATTGATAACGAAGGAGATTTTTATCAATTTCTTTACGCATTTTACTTTAAGCATACATTTACTTTAAGCATAATATACTGTATACTTTATGATATATATTAGATTACACGCTGTGTTAAGTTTTTCAGCAACAGAAACAACTTTGTGTTTCATACTCATGTATTACTAAGAAGTATGCCTTAAATTTAACTGTTCATAAACTTAATTCGGAACCATTGTCTGTATATTGTTGCAATGCAAAACTATCAAATCGATTAATGTTTGACAACAGCAATAACAAAGTAAATAAATTGATATACACTGTTATCTGTCTAGACCTGTGGGCTATGTTTTATTTAATTTATGTAATATGATAAATTTTTCGACACGTACCACACATTTATTATGCGTTATCTTCCTGATATTCCATTAATTTCCCGGGTCGGTACACTTGGTAGATATAATAGAATAGTTCACTATGTTGCCATTATTCTATCAAAACGACACACTGAAATGAATCAGTGAATTATTTATCTACTATACCTTAAGGGAGTTCTCGTGTAATGTTGTAGTAATTCTCACTTAGTTCAAAGTATGTACTCTGATTCCAACCTCGACACATCTTACAAAATACAATGAGTTCAGGTATGGCGGTTTTGGTTTAGTTAAATGTTATCTTATACAAAAGTAATTATTTATTTAAAATATGTGCTGAGGAATTACATTCGTTGTTTCTTCTCTTCAATATAAAAGCACCTTTTCGATATTATAGAAGAAGCAAAAAATGACGTGCATAGCTGTATTTACAAAATACCTTAATGATAATTTCTACTTAGAATAAAAATAATTGTGTACATACAATAGTTTCAAGAGGTGCGCGAAGGAGTTACTTTTTTCTATGATAATGTACGTATCCGAAACGGTAGTAGTAAATAGGGAGGTATTATGTTACTTACATCCTAAATGTTAAGTTAAAAAATATTCTAACCATTACAGTGTTTAATAACGACACCTATATGAGTTGCACACTTATATTTTAACTGTATATTTGAACCTATGCAGTAGGTGATTACAGAAGTTCCTATTTAAAACCATAACGCATGGAACTTTTTTTAACACGAGAATTAACTGAGCGAATCGAAACAAAAGCAGCAATTTTTTGGAACAATCTTAACCGGAGGTCAACGGCTCGGTAATTAAAATACAATTAAACCATCCATTCACACACTCCGACGCTCCGACATCAACTCCAGTTATAAAATTTGTCAATTTTACTGGTCCGTTACGTGTACTTACCAAGGAATTGTGTGTTATCTGCACATTAAAACAATGGCATTATGCGGTTTACCGTTATTTGATTAAATGTAGTAATGACAACATTATTTTTAATAGTTACAAAATTTAGGTATGATGACAATATATTTTTTTAAATCACTTCGTTGATTTTTATATCCACAAATGAGCGTGGACTATAAGTGACTATTATATAACAAACAATTCTGATATATAAGATGTTATGTAATTGTCATTAGTGTTTAGTCAGTAGGTGGGAGATGTCAACTCATCTAATATATAAAATTCTCGTGTCATAGTTTTAGTTACCATACTCCTCCGAAACGGCTTGACCGATTTTAATAAAATTTTATACGTATATTCAGTAGGTTTGAGAATATGTTGTCATCTATTTTGTATACTCCTACGAGATAAGGGTGGTCCACCCCAATTTTTTTATTTTTATTTCTTGAACAAAATTTTGTATTTTTTTATGATGTGGCATAAAAAATACATATAGCTCTAAATTTTCACTCTTCTATCATCAACTATTTTTTAATAGCGTTATATATAATTAACAATTTATATGACAAAACAACGTTTGCCGGGTCAGCTAGTTTCCATATATTATTCTATTTCAAACCTACGTTACGTACGTACCTCTTATCAACTGTGAATATGATTTGAATGTATTTATTTTTAAGATTCTTCGTGCATGACTGGTACTGTGCCCCTTCCCCTTATTATGGTACATTTTCATGGGCACCGGTGCTACCGTGACCACTTAGATCAAACTAGTGGCCCGAAATGGAAACAATTAAAGAAATAAATGATAAAAGAAATATATTATAATAACTTAAAATATATATAATAATACGACTATATAATACGACTATATACTATAATATGCCTGTGACTGTCTTGTGTTTATGTCTGTCTATGTTTGTGTGTGTGCATGCATACGTGTGTGTGTTATAATAGGCGTATATAAGTGCATGTTTTTATCTAAATAAATAATATTAAACATTTTCTTACCTTATTTAATCTTGATGTAAAGGTAAATACTACTGATTACTAAACTGATTCAATCTGTATATGTGCAGTTCCTCATGTCTTTATGAAATGCTGGGGGTACTTGGTTACTAGCCAGCCAGCAGCGTCTATCATTTTGTAAAGGGCGTCAATCTACCCTCTCTTCACAAAATAAAATTTGTTTACAAAATTAACAAAATGAAATATTTGACAAATAAGTAGGTAAATAGCAAATTGAAAAAAAAAACAAAAGACAAACCTAATAACGGTTTTTATGGTATTTAAGAAATAAAAAAAAACATGGCTTGTTTTTAGGCGGTTAATAAAAAAAAAGGGAAACATATCTAGTCTTATTGTAATCATTATTAATATCATATTGTAATGTATTAAAGAGAAACAAAGTTCTGTGACAACATTAGATAATCTGTTACATAATGGTTAACGCCAAAGAAGTGGGACACATAATATGATTAAGCATAATTTGCAGGAGGATGATGAAACTTCATTTCACTGTTAGCTTTGCTTTTGTCTTTTTCTTTGCTTAATAAATTTCGAGATAATTGGATAAAGGTGGCTTAAAAATATCGCGCACGTGTTTTCAAACTCATATCCAAACATTTGGTATTCAAATGTTAATTTCATTGTAATTATAAAGTTCATGTATAAATATTTACACGACGATATATATATATATATAGACCAGTCACACTCAAAGTGGGCGATACCGCCCCCTTGTTGACGCTGGAGGCCTAGAGGGGGGCGGTAAGAGGCTGAAAAAAAAGTGGGAGGTGTTAAAGTGGTTTCGGAGTGCGATGGCTGATAAATAAATAATGAAAATGATTTGAAATAGTTTGTATGTTACCAAACATGGCGACTTGCGGATGATTTTGAGTAAATTCGAGCCTGATATCAACAAACTTCTTAAAAATCATTAGATTCATCTTTCACATAAGATTAGTTTGCACACATGCACTTCACATTGAATAAAAGATACTCTTAGTATTATTAAATTGCGTTTTAATTTCTCTCACTGGTAAAAAAGTCTGCTATAGAATTTAAGTTTAAACTCCAGATCAGACTAATATAGCACATTATATTGTCATTGTGGTTTTTAAGTTTTGGTAAAGTAAAAAAAATTGGGGTGTGCTGAAAAATAATTAACTTTCAAAGTGGGCGGTAGACAAAATATCTTCGAGAGCCTCTGATATAGACGATCCCATTAAACTGTGTATCATGTTTGTTATTCATGTTTTTATATATTTGTTTCTTTACTGCTGTACGTTGATTTGATTTTACGTCAGTGATCTGCTAATTCAAAACTTTTAGCCGTTACATAGAACAATGCCTAAGGGTCGATACACTGTTTGATACTAAATTTCTGTTTGTCTAACACATACATTAACCAAGACCCTTTAAAATTCTTCTTCAGACCGAGGTCGTACTTTCAAAACAATCAGATAAACAAGGTTAAAAGCCTGATTCACGATTTCATTAAAATGCCGACAGTCACAAAGCAAGCAGCATACTTTTCATAGAATCGCGTGCAGGGAACGTAAATAAATTAATCATAAACGAGTATTTCATATCGCATCAACATTTCTCTCCTGAATATGTTAATGAGATGTAAATCATCGCCAGTATAGCAACGCCGTCTGTTACGCTCCCTCACGCAATACATCGGCGTATAAGAATATGTGTTTCGCTATACTATTACAATGTTTTAAGGTTTCGTGTTATCCGTGTGTATTCGTGTTATACTGAACGAAACATTTACATGGTAAATTGTGTTGCGTAATTTACCTTTAAACATAATTATTTCAATGTTATACGAGGTTCGTCATTAAATATTGGAGCAGTTTTATCGTGTGTTATCTGCAAGTTTATATCATGCGATTCAAGTAACAGCTATTATTTATCTGTTGCTCAGAACATACTAGGAAAGTTTCTCGATCGTTCCACCTTTATAGAGTTTTATTCGTTTCGGACAAACACCGTTGACTGGCGATTCGTCACTGGAACTTATCGATAAATCCAACATTCATATCTGTAATAATATCGAAAATATACTGAGGTAATCCTACTTCAAATTTAACAATTACGGCGTCATTAGACGCGGCACTTTTTTGAACATTGGTAAAGTTGTACAGTACAACGTGAAACGATTGGTCTCACTTGAAAATGTTTATGTAAAATATCGTGTGCGCTTCACGATTTAATCTGTGATACGTGCTGAATTTCTTCATACAAAGTTCGCTTATTCTCGTTAATTTTTTTTTACTGTATGAACTTTTCCTTCCATGACAGTTGAGGGCCGCCACTCCTTTTTTATCACTTAAACTTATCGACAGTGTTGTAATTCAATTTTTATCAACATTTCACTGTTACCTTGGAATTGCTTTTATCCATAAATGTAAGTGGAAGTCTGTCAAAAGTTTGTTCAGTTTTAATGGACGTTTAAAACTGTAAACATTCATCAAGTGAAAATGTTTCCGACATAAACACATTTTCGGTAAGACATGATATTTAGCTCGTTAAAGTATGAAGGGAAACTTACAATAAAACGTTCAAATTTTTACTCTTAATTAAGTAATATATATATATTATAATATATATATAGTAATATATATATATATTATAATATATATATAAATTATAATTAAAACGTTCACACAATCACTAGGATTCCTTGAATTACGCACTAGGATTTCTTGAATTACGTGTGGCATGGACGCACACAACTATGATACACAAACAGCAATGACCCGCGAACAAACATTTATCTATTACGTAAATGTCTAACACGGTCAGGAATCGAACACGGAACTTGTTGCTCGGCAGGTAGAGTCAATACCACTTGGGCTACGGAGTCGTCAATTGTGCCCCTGTACATAGAAACCCTTTTCAGCAAGTATTCTGCATGGCCTGGTACGTACACTATGTAATGCCCTTGGAGAAACTCCTAAACTGTAAAATAACTACATATATTAGAGTAACAGATATAAATAAAAGTGTTAACATGTAGTGAAATATTAATGTTGTCTTAATTCTGTCTACCTCTTACAAAAACTATCATAAAATAAAACCATTACATCGATTACCAGAATGAATTATTCGGTTGGGAATGTGAGAATTAGATTATTAATATCTTTAAGGAAGAATAAAATTCTATCGTTATTACTAATTGTGTTATAAATACTGGTTATTGCTATACCATAAAGAATAAAAAAGATCAGCCTGTACAATAAAGCTTAGGTTGGTGATATTTTTAATGAGTTTTATAGACCTAAATAAATTTAAATGATAAAATTATACATTCTGCTCCCAAGTATGGTAATGAGATTTAAATCTGTTTGAACACATACATCGGCGGCGGCTGCTGCGCCTACACGCGATCAGCACGGGAAATTAAATATATTTTATATTTACCATTCGGAACAGTATTCGAATAAAAAGGATATCGAAATGAGATTTTTATTTCCTTTTTAAATAAAGATGGAAATTCTTTCCGTGCAAAATTTACAGCTATACAGTTTAAATTTCTTTCTTTAATCTTCTTATATATTTACTACTATTGTTTCTTTCTACGATCAATGCGAAACGAAATCATTTTCTGATAGTTGAATCATTCGTGATAGTTAAATTTTCTTAATAGGTTTCTTAACATATATCAACATAATGATTCACATATGACTTTTTTAATTAAAATAGTACTTGGCTATCTAGATCACTAGGTGTAAAGTGGCCACTACAGTCCATAGAAATACGCAACTAAGTGCCATGGAGTATAGACTAACATATTAATGACAAAAACGCATCGAAATAATAGCGCCTCAACCGGTTTCATATAGGAAAGATTTTTTTTATAATAATTAATAATAGGTTGAGGCAATTTTTAAGATGTTTTATTATTTCTGAGAACTAAGTTAGTACCATATTCAAATGGACCTCGTTTGTCACTGGCTACAACACCCTACGAAGTATGCAGTAAGTTGCCTGTTGGGTGTTTTTAAAAAAAAAATTAAGCCATATCCTTTTCCCTATACTATCCTAGACTTCGTTCGAGTTGAAAGGTTAACAATATTTACATGTTATATAGTCTCCGTCCATCCAAAATAATGGACCTATCGAATGCCTAAACACAAAATGGCTAAAAACAAAATTCGCACTCTCTCTTTATAATATTTATATAGTAGTTGAAGACGTCGTATATTCCTACAAATTGATCTATATTAGTAGTTTAGAATTGTCAAAATTATATGATGTAATATTTTTTTTTAATTAACGAGACGATTTCCGCATATAAAACATAATTTTGACGATATTATCAAAATCGCCTGTGATACTTGTATATAACTTTATACTTGTATATATTATATTCTATCAACTTTTTTGAGTGGTTTAGTTTGCTTTTTTATATTCTCAACCACTCGACTACACTCCTACTTGATGGTCATGTTAATGTTAATGGATTTTGGGGGCGGTTGATCAATATTTCACAAAACGGCGAAATATTCCTTATTACACCAATTCTCGGAGCCGCACGACGTCGCGCCGCCTCAAGGGATTATAAAATGAAATCCTATTATGATATGGAAGACATAAAGGCTCTTATTAAAACTAAATTTTCGAAGCTCATTACGTCAATTGTAATTTATTTTGTAGCGGTTTTATTACAAAATTTTAATTTTGTTGTGTATTGAGATTCGGGGAGAGGATGTTTCGTTCATTGACACAATGGAAGGGGCTTTCTATCCTTCCACCTTGTTTTCGAATCTCCTCATAAACGTAATCCCGGATGCAACGGAGGACAACACGGACCAGGGCTGTTAGAGATCGCTGTGCTGTGTATCAACCAGTTTAATTGTAATGTTACCCATGTCGTGGGCAAGATCATTACTTATCTGGACTAGCTACCGCCTTCAAAATTATTCAACTATAAAATAATTTAACCGATTTTAGTTGCAAGGATAGTCACTTAGAGAGTGAGTTTTTTTTTAATTGAATCCTTGATAATTAATCGACGTAATAAGCAGCGGCGTGTTTGGGATGGAAAGTATTCTAACTTAATAAAAGTTACTTCAATTAACCCAAAAATTTTAAAACAACTTAACTTCAATTAACTTCAAAGTAACTTAATTCACTTTTGTGTTAAGGCGTGTTGATGTCAGATGACTTTTACCATCAGATGGTGGACCGCTCGTTTGACAGCTGTTAACATATTGGGATAACATATTATGTGTGATTTCAAACTGAATCACAAAATGCATTTTATTTATCCAATTGAATACAATAAATTGAATTTGCAATGGATTGTAGTGAAGTTATAAATGGAATCGAAAAAGCTGTAGGTATAAATAGTAAAATAAGGTTATGGCAGCCCTTTATTCAATTCGAACAAATGAACACTTCATAAAAATACAAAGCTGACATTTCCATCGTCGGATGCAGTTTTAAAAAGCGCATAAAAAGCGGAGCGCTCGTATTTTCCGTGTCAGTCGATGCGCAGACGGCAATTGGCCCACATCGTGGACACCTAACTACTTGACCAGAGCGGACACACGGCTTGTTAAACTGGCGAACAGTATTTAAGATTTTAATGCGTTCTTTTTTTAAAAAAAGTAAATGTAACTGATTATTAAAATTTCGTTACTATCGTAGCTCGTTCAAATTTAAAAATTGTCCATCTCAAGTTGCTCAATAAACAAGGCCTGAAAAAGTAAAAAATCACTAACCTAAAAATTTAAAATTCTCAAAACATGTTATTTTATTAGGAATGGATCAGATCGTATTCAAGTTTAAAATTTGCATCTATATTTATGTCTAGTCGAAAATTCGATTTCTAATACTTATAAATCATGAAAGCCAAACACAATTTTTAGTCGAATGAATAATAAAATGACGAAGGGATTTGTCGTCATCGTCATTAAAACCTCTTATCGGGAGACTCCTATACGGTCTCCTATCTCAATGAAAGTGGTTAAGGCGATGGTCTGGCACGCAGGTCAAGCGTAATCAAGAATAGGGAGTAATAGAGTTTATACAGGCGCAATTTTCATGGAAATAAGTAAAAACTATTTGAGCCGATGTAGTGAACTATTTGATGCTTTTCTTTTCGGTAGACTGCCTTATTTCCAGGAGTCCAAGCAAGACTAATGTCCTTATGGATATCAATTTTTTTTACCGTGTATTGGCTTAGAAATGTCTTTCAAATACACTTGTTGAATATAACAATTACCATACACTAACATTGAACGTAATAGTGAAAGCAAAAGAGACACTAGATGCAGATATAGAATCTTTTTCTATGAGAATTTTATAACTTCACTAACTGCTGAGCTAACTGCAAGTCGAGAATGTAATAAAATAAAAGTTTAACATAAAAGCGTGACTAAACTAAGGAACATTTGAAATGCAAGCTTATTAAACGGCTACAGTGTCATTGTTCCGCCGCATCTGTGTGTCGTAGTCACGCTAAAATTAGTACAATTTGCACGCCGCAAATCATGCTCATAAATGGATACACGTATTGTCTTGTGGGAGAATGTGATTATAGCTTTTTACTTTTTCTGTGAACAATCAACTATTTGGCTCTTCAGAGTTACTGACTTGTACCATAGCAACTTTGTAAACTATAGAAGGATTTTTTTTGGAAGTTAGGATGTTTTTGCCAAATTTTAGAAAGCGGTCTGACCTTATAATTCCTTTTGTATTATTTACAGTAGTTTTTCAGATTTCTTAATTCAGAATCTATGTATTTATTTTATACTATATACGCGAAACGTAGAGGCTGAGATCCATAAAACCTGCGGTTTCAAATAGGGCCAAATCTGTCAGTGGGTTAGAATCAGGGCCTTACAGATAAAGCGTTTCATTTCATCCCTTAAGATAAGAAACACATCTGTGACCAAATGATAATAAGGCTGTGATTTCCTATTACTTCGTTCCATTAGATAGTCCGTAAGCGATTAGATCGCCCACTGTATTTGCTTATCAAGAAATGGTAATATAACTAAAAAAAATTATTTATTTCAAAATACAATCCCCTCTACAAATCATACAAAATATACTAAATTTTACGTTTAAACATAATGAAATTATCAATAATTATTTTGTGGGAGAATGCAATTGTATTTATTTATTTAGGATTTATATGTATGCGTGCGTTTTTTCATGTATCTATGTGTGTTTCAGGTGTTTCTTATGCATTTTGCTTTTGTAGTGTGGAAACAATAAAGAGTAGAAGTGATTAAATTATATATGTAGTTGTTAAATGTAATCTGTTGTCACTTCTTTATACTTTGTTCTTTGACTGTCGTTGCTCGCGCGCCGTTTGACTCCCTCTTTACGCTTTATCTGTCGATGTGTGGGTTACTCTCACCTTATTATGTTTGCATATTTTTATTGTTTATATCGCACTCAAATGAAATGGAAGTGCAGTGCAATTGGAGCGAATCCAGATTTCACTTGTATTATTTTTTTGTCGTTGACACTTAATTATATTTAGCGTTTGTATTGTGCGAATGGCATCCGAAATAGGAACCAATTTGAACGCTCAATTTAAAATTTTATAGCTACTGAATAGATTTCTAGCTTTTTGACGTGATTATAGTTTCGATAGATTATAACCTGATGTTTGTGCATTATGCCACGTAAACTAAGCATGTTTTTTCAATCAATGATTCTGTAGATTAGTTAGTAATCTGCTTTGGCATCAAAGGGTCAAATAGGGGTCGAAATTTATTTCCGGCCAGTACAGCTTTTAAATTCTGATTTTTGTTGTTTGTTATGTCTTACTTATCATGTTTATGCAGTCGCTTTTTGCTAGGCCAGCTGCGTTGAGATATACATACATACCCAGGAAAAACTCACGATCAAGTGACGCCTCAGCAAAATTGACTGTGTATCAAATAGAAAATCCACGACTTAGGGTTTTCCATCCTTATACGGGGTGATTGGAAACAGGTGTTTAAATTTTAGAAACTTCATGTACTTTTTTATACCTTGTCGGACAGGTATTGAAGTCAGTTACTTATTTATGTGCTTTATACCAAAATTTTATTAACTTTTTATTTTACGATTAAATAAAAATTAACGTATGACGCCTTCTTTTACTATCACGACTTTCAAAGGACCTGATTTAAAAGTTTTAGACTCTAAGTGATTACTATTAATTACATTTAATAAAACAATGATCAAACAATAACTATGTCATAAAAAATTGTGTAGAAATAAGTAAAAACAAAAATCATCGATATTTTTCCTAGAAAATCAGGATTTTATTGAAAAATATTAAAAAAAATTCATAACTCTAGAACCATTGATTTTTGAATAGGTTATTATAGCACGGATTGATAGGATATGCGCTAGACTTTTGCTCCTCCAGATCTTTTACACTTGTTTCCAATCATCCTGTAGATAATTATAATTATGGTAGTCGTTAAGAGCAAGCTTCTTTGTACGTTTCAACTTCTTGGAATAAAATTGCCGATGTAAATAAGCCTTCTTGTACACTGATAAGTTTAGCAATTCTTCCTAAATAGTCTCTTGGCATATAGTAGGATTATTGTTAAGCATTAACTTGTTATAACTAGAGGTAAAATTTTACTAGCTCCAGAACTCGTGTACAGTGCCATCTGTCGAATCCTAGTAAATCTATGAACAATCGGCTCGACAAATTGATACACCGTATGAATAAGACAAAAATGGCTCAATTCATTCAGGAGTTGCACTAGACGATCGCAAACAGATGTCCAATGATTGTATTATACTTGGAATAAAACTGTAACAAAGCAGATTTTAAACATTAAACATTTTTTGGTAATTTAATACTTATCTAGGCATTGTCTTTGAATAGAAGTCAAATTAATTTGTGTTTTGAAATGTGTGCCTGTCAATAATTTATCTTTTGTAAATAAAATATATTCACGGTGTGTATTATTCTAAAATTGATATGAGAGCTAAGTGGTTAGTATATGTAATTTTTTTATAGCTATTGCAATAAAACGATGTAATCAACAAAACCTATATTTTAAATGATTTTTTAACATGGATTTTGTAAGATAATTGCTGAAACAAGAAAATATTTTAATAAAAAGAAACATTTAAATTTGAAGAAGGGGAATTTCTTGATTTCATCTCCCATTTTTCACCCTTATAAAATACCACCCGCATTTTGTGCTCAAATTTAAGTGGGATCAAATGGGAAGTTTACTCTTTCAAACAAAATGGAAATTTTCTAAATCGGATATTAAAAAGACGTAGTTAACGTAACGTAACGTTTACACACTCACACCCCCGCATTAGGATTCCCTGTGTCGCGGTGTGTTCTGAGGTAACAAACATTAAAAAATATACAGACGAATTTAGAACCTCCTGCTGTTTTGATACCGGTCAAAAACCTAACACTTGTGTCGAATGTGGGTATATTATCTAAGGATTTGGTTTCCCGAAGCAAAGTATAAATGACTTACTAGTATCATGATATCCACACACATAACATATATACACACAATAAAAATGAATTTTTAATGTTCCTGAGTTCACACGGTACCTTACTGCCAACGTTGTTATTTATTAGCAAACTACTGAAAGGCTAGATTTTTTTATCAACCGGGAATGAATGGAATGAAGAAACATTGTGTGTAACCAAACACGGCAATACAAATGTTTTTTTTATTTTTAATTTACATACAAAATGAAAATGAGGGTATGCAAAACTTTTCAAATCTCTTTCGTCAACGTAGTCATCAAACGAGTACAAATTGAGACCTTTTGAAACTGTCAGCGAAATAGGGGAGGATTCATTTCAAACTGGAAATCTCGGAAAAACAACACATTGAAAGTTAAGCTTTAAAGGAGATTATTCGCTTAACTTCAGCTTAATCGTAGTCATTTGCACGGGTCTCGTCGTAATTGCGGACAATTTGAGCGTACATATTTCGCTATCCTTCTCTAATCTGGAGTAGGAGACACCTTAGTGATGAACCCAAGTGTTAGAAGTTCTTAAGCCGCCCAAAGGTCCTCTGACATGTTTTACCGAATGTTGTGTAGCGATAAGTGACAATTAGAGGCAAAATTTCTCGAATGTTTTCGTGCTTCGGAGAGCCCGCTATTATGCTGTTGGCCCGGTTGGTACTGTAAAACAGCTGTCATTCAGTTAGAAAGAAAACATATTTGTTCTGTCTCAGGATTGACTCATACATTAATGACAATAGTAATTACTGTGACAATTCTGTTAAAAATTGCATTCGTTAATGGACTCACAATCAACATTAAAAGGCGCACTCAGATATTGGTGTTGAGAACCACACCTGCCTTAAGTTTGGACGACCCCATAGCCTAATTAGTAATGACCCTGCCTACCGGGCATGGCATCCCATGTTCGATTTTGTTTCATCTACGATTGTCCATCAAATGTTTGTTCTCGGGTCGTAGATTCTTGTGATGACATATTTGTGTACATCCACGCCACTCGCAACACAGGTAATCCGAGTGTGAGTGTGTGAAATTTTATTGTTATTGTTATTAAGTCTAAGTTTGTTATTATTATTAATTTTTAACACTTTCTTTCAGCACTAAATGCTCAAGCGGATTAATCGCACAATAACAGCGCAGTGGAGTACACACTAGATATCTATTCGAGAATAAACCTGTATGACCCCTAATTGGTTGAAGCCTAATAGCATTTCAGGTACGAGTGTTATTCGTACAACTAACGATTTGGTTTCCAGAAGCAAGAGCAACTTACTAGTACACTAGTGCTCTTTACAACTGTCTAGCTATTAATGGCCCATCTTTATCGCCACAATTGACTATGTCTGAACCGTTTACACATAATAAATAGTCTTATAGCAAAAACATTCACTTTTAGTTTTAACTGTGTCTTTAATATTCCGTTGACGATGTCGGGTCGCGTACCGACAGTTAGGTAACAGTACGTGTGAGTGTAACGTTTGTGATACCTTGAAATATTTCGGGATAAGTAGAAAAGTTGGTTGATAAGAAACGGGTGAATTTCATTTAGCTGTAACATATATAATTCTAACTTTTGTTTCCAACTGCAAATTGAAAATGTTTAGAATTTTGGGCACAATTACTTATGTTCGTATGTGTTCGATTTTAGAATTTTAATTGTGTTTGTGTTTTAGATAATGAACACGAAACCATTGGATCCCATTACAAGATAGTATAGTGGGAGCTTAATATGATAATGAAGGGAGGTAGGCTCATCACACTAGAATTAAACTGAAAATCCAATGCTTGACTGTTGCAGGGTGTGTGTGACGCGTCGCAAGGGCGGTGATGCGCCGCGCGCGCCCGCTTTCGATATATGCATGCCGCCCGCGAACACGGTGAGTTTACAATAAACATATCTTCTATAACAAATTTCTAGAAACATTAGCTGGTGTAATCGTAGTTGAGTAAACGTCATTTTTTTTCTTCTACCACCTTTTCGAAAAGGGGCTTTAACAATGAGGAGAAGAAACCGCAAAAGAAACTCCTCAGCACATCTTTTAAACAACACATGGTAATTACAAAAGCTTAAACCTGTGCGGAATTGATTTCGACACTATTATTTCCAGGCATCCTTGTCATTAATGTATTCATCCATACTGTAATATCCTTTGCCTATAAGTTGTATTTTAATGCGTCGCTTAAAATTTCCAATGGGCAACTCACGTATCAACTTTTGTATTGTAAAAACGAATTGTAAAAACGAATTCCAAGCCTCATAAGGAACGCTGAACCTTTTGAAAATATATGTAGATGTAACGATATGAAAATGGATCATATGTGAAGCATAGATTCTAGCGCCGGATATAAGAGTATATATGTTTTGCTGCTATTAAAAATGTGATAATCTACTTTGCAACATTCTGTGAGTACATACCATGTCAAATGATTTTGGAGGTTGTTAGTCATAAGCAATTCGCACCAAGGTGAAGTTTACCCACAGCAAATAAAAATATGTACCATAAGAAACCAATATTTATGTAATACACTCAGTAGCAACTGAGAGTTCCTTAAGTTTAGTATCATAAGAACAACTCAGCAACTCGGTAAACTAATGACTAGTCAATTTTCAGTTTATCTTTATTGTTGAAGAAAATATGTTCAACTAAATCACGTTGTAACTTACAAGTAAAATTAGTATTAATTTCTTTGAAAAAAAACCAAAGGAGAAGCGAAATTGCAAAATTAATTGCAAAATTAAATTATACATTAATTTCATTAAGCTGGAGTCTAAATGGTCACTGTATACATTAAATAGAAGGAAATATGACGGTAAAAGTTCAAAAATGATAATTATCAAATAATGTTTACATAAAGCGAACTTGTTTACGGTCAGTTAATTTAATATGCTTTGTTAAGTTAAGTAATCCACGGTTTAACTTTCACGCTACATAGTTAAACAGTCCCGATCTGTCTATCTAAATGAGATAATCTCGAAAATTACTAAGCAAATTTTCATGTAACTTTGACCAATATTTAGGGTGATACACGTGAAAGGTTTAGGTGTAGAACATATAAATAACGTTCAATGAACACGAGGATTACTTGTTACGGCTGCGATTCCTATTAATAGCACAAGAACTATGACTCTTAGAGCGAACCTAAGGTGGCGTTCTAGTAAAATAATAAAATAACTCGGTCCAATTTCACTCGTAAAATTTTAGGGAAAGTTGAGGCATGATATGAAAAGCAAGGGGGGCACCGATGCGTTACACGATCTCAAAACCTCCCTTTATGGGAGGTGGGGAGGGTGAATGGCGCAAAACATCTACAAAACTCGTTCGCTCCAAGAAAGCCGGGTATATTTTGTAAAATCGTCCGTTGACAGCAAAAACGGCTTTCATCAAAAAGGTCTTTTGAAGGTTGCTAGGCTCTGTACCACCCAGTTTAATCCCAACGGTAATCCTACATTGCGGTAGGGCTTTTACCTACCACCCTTCTGAACGTCAAGCGTGAAATAACATAACGTTTGTTCGGTAAACGAGCGGGTTTATTTACCGTCTTTTTTATTGGCTTGCACGCAAATTATGTCGATGACTTTCTAAGCGTTACAGACGGGCATGGGGGACGAACACTACTTATAATCACGTAAAATCCTTCGCTGTTAGCTGTTATTTTGAAAAAAAAAAACTCAGTACAATCCCTTACTAGCCTGGGAACCAACGAGACAATAATTTATTTTCGATAATTAAATAAATAAACGGATTAAGTAAGACCACCGTTTGCTTTATTATTTTTGTATTCTTATGTAATATAGTAGTTAATTTAATACTTAATCAACGATTTCATTGTTAAGTTGTCTGTTCGGTTGTCATAATGCTCAGTTTAGGTATATCAGTAGTTTGTTAAATAGGTCGGAATTAAACGCTCAGTCACACACACTTGCACTAGGATTTATTGTGCTGCGATGGGATATACATACATACAAAAATGAGAACTCGTAATAGCCATGACTCGAGAACAATAATTTCGAACCCGGGACTCTTCGTGCAGTCATTGTCATTGCTAACTGAACTACGTGATCAATAAAATAACTTTCTTTTATCTCTCTTTCAGAATTCGTCAGAGTTGTTGAGTGTACATAGTCATATTTGGTCACGGTCTGTTTGGTATCTAGTTCAAATTTAAAAAAATACTCATACTATCGCGAGCTTGTAGCCCCAACGGTTATAAATCAAAAAAAGGCAAAGGCAGGTTTATTTATACTATGCACTTTCTGCATTTATAGTACATTTATTTTAGTATTAAGTAACGTTAAGGCATTAAAGAAAATACGGCTCTATGCCAAAACCCTGGAACAAACCTAATTTTTTCTCATAATAAGTATCCAGACCAATATAGCAACTGGAAAAGTTGGAAATCTTACTTAACTTTTAAATAATGTTATAAAATTACAATTAAGAAATGGTCACTTGGGTAAATGGTCACCGTCAACGCATTGACAACCCTAACACTAAGGTGATCACCGACGCGTTTCTAGCATAGGAGTAAGTTGTGAACTCAACTGTTGAAATTGATTTAAATCGTCCGTCACGTTTACGAGTTGTCGTTTACGAGTGTAACCATCAAGGATACTGAACGCCTTTGTCGTTATATGCAACTGATTTTAGTCTTCTCGAAGTACGAAGCCTTCTAGAAGTTTAGGCGTGTAATATGCAAATAAAAGCTCCAACGCTGCGAGTATATTGCATTGGCAATGTACGCTATTGGATTCCACAGCTCAGTATCAACCGGTGTGTACATCGAAAAAAGGATATCGAGCCTGCGAGATCGTTTCGCACAAACCGGCAACTTGCTTTAAATAGCCTGAGATATTACGGGCTTTTGATCTAGTAATAAAATTGCATACCTTATTTTTATCAGTAAACCGCGCTCGCTTCGCTACAGAAAAACTACGCTTTTTTATTTAAGGACGGATTGAAATGGAACGAACTTTTAATGTTAAGTAATACATTAGTGAGAATCATAATGAAATAGCTTAATCGTTTCCGAGCTTAGTGCGCACAAACGCATTGACAAACAGACAAAAATTCTAATCATTGTTGTTTTGGGTTCTATTGCGATAACAAAGATTTCCTTATATATCCTTCAAGTACAGAAAGTGAGCAGTTAAAACTTAAATATTTGTAATTTTTTTATTATCTTTTTACGATATTATCATAAATAATATCATAGTGCGTCCAACATTTTAGACTTTATCACCACTTACCATCAGATTGGATTGTTGTCAAGCGTTAACTTATTTTATGTACGAATTACGAATTACCGACAGATGACGTTCAGTGAAGCGTAGTGTAGTGGATGATCGGCACGGATTAATTTTGTCGGCGGCAAATATGTATACGTTCGTGTTCATAGATATGGTATGAACAGAATATTCTATTCCTAATTAATGTTTATTCGTAACTGTACTATTCCATCGTATAAAGTGCAACTGTTCAAAAGAGCTATCATGCTAATAGTCTGTGAGAAAAAGGTCTGTGATAAGCAAATAGTTGGACAGACTGATTAAAAAAATCATGAATATCTAACTGAGAGAGATTATGCTTACGATATACCTAATAATGCTTTATCAGTAGTGCGCAATAAATTTAGTTTTATATGTAATCTTAAAAATTAATATATTTATACATATGACTAGCAAGAATAAATAATTTAATTGTTTTCTTATCTATTTATATCTGCAGACTTGAACGATAACAAAATTATTACTCTGTGGTAGAATTGACAACAAATAACCGATGCTCAAACTACGGATATTTGAGTGATCTCTTGCACATATAGATGTTTCATGATAGGAGACTGCTAAAAAAATAAACGAAACTGTGAATGAAAAGCCGCCATCACAAATATTCTCTTTGAAGCATAGAATTTCATGAAAGCAATATTCGCGCTGAACTCGCGCTAAAGCCCCAAAAGGCCAACCCAATTTAGCTTTACTAGCACCGCGCGCGGCAGCAATGGGTCTACGCGAACATGTACTTGCAGTGCGGAAACAGGGAAATGAAAATTATTTTTTCTATAACCACATACAATTTATTAAACTTGCTGATTTTCTAAATATTTTTTAAAATAATATGGACATACAAAACATAAGTACAGTCTTGTTTGAAGACTTATAAAATTCCTAGGAATTAAATAAGTCGTGTCATCCATCCATCCACATCTATGGACTGCCGTGGCTAATAAGTAACACCAAACGTACCTACTGCTTAATTGATTGCAGTTTACTATGCCATTAGCTTTAAAACAATGTCGTTATGCTATGCTATGTGAGCTATATGAATAATTTTCAGTGACTACGTCAAGCAATCAACGCTTGTTATTTTAGCTATCGTATCGTAGTTAAATTTGTGTCGTTAAGCCATATCGGAGTTCGACGACTTCACCTACATTAATCTGAACTAAAACTTAAATTTGAAGGTACTGGAAATCTGTAGAGTTTTGTCGTAAGTTATTGGGTTCATCGTGTTTAAGTAAAAGTATTTTAAAGTAAAAGTGTCTTAGCCCAGAGTAATATTGCTGGTGGCGTACTTGTCAACTGTTACATAATAGTATCCGTGAGGAATCCGCAATGAGGCAATTAATTCGGGCGTACACTTCGGTCGTGACTTTGCAAACTAATGTCACTGTTTTTACTCGAGACGTGACTGGTGGATAGTGAAATTAAAAGTGTTAATTTACGTGCCCATTACATTCTTCGAAAGATCGTACATTGAATTAAAGGGTGTACTATTCAGAACATGCACGGTACAGACATTGGTATTTTATTATTGGGTTGCAATGGACGTTGGAAGCTGTCGCTTTAAAATAAAAACGCTCGTGCAATAAATTGCCCTCAACTGTCGTTTTGTTTGATGTATTATTTCCTAACATTTTGAAGAGGTAATTATATTTTATGATGTTATAATTGTTCTCGTTGTGGACATTATACGCTTCGTCGTTGTTATCATTGTATAGTTGCATTGTAATTATTACATTTTAGTAAGATTAATGTATGCGATTGCAAGCAGTGACAAAATATTGACTGTTTAACTTTTGACTGACATAACTTATTATATATTTATTGAATTCTTATAAGCTTTCAGTACTCTTGATTAAAGCTAAATCTATAATCTGCCCTGATCAGTTAAACTTGTAACTCGTGCCCCTTATATATTAATACTGGTGTTCGCCTATTTGTCGAAATTATGTCAAATTCATTACAAAACGTTCTGTTTCCAAATTTTTTTATTCATAAACGAAATCTTATCGATACTTACCAAACATCAAATAAAATTTTAAAATGATGAATGAATATATTATAGAATAACTTATGTTGCGTAACAAGAGGTAACACGAGGCGTAACGGACACGTGATTTGGTAAAATAAGTCTTAAGTTTCCGGTCTTAGTATACTATATTGCATATTCGATGATAATTCCTGTGTATTTTTACAAATGTGTTGAAAGCAACTGATAAAAAGTGATTATATATTCATACTGCGTACGCTTATACAATTACTTCGAAGTATCAATTTCGTTATTGAATTTGTATGAGGTATAAATAATCATCGATACAACGTAATATAAGGTAGTTAAGAGTTTATTTGTTATATTTAATTAACTAAAGGTCTACTTACAGAAGGACGAACCCGTAAAGTCCGGAACAAACTAGGGGTGTGCGGGTTTCCGTGGTGTAAACGGATCGAGGACTTTTTTTTTCAGAATTTTAGGCTAGGATTGCCCTTATAATTAACTGTTTGTAAATATTGTGAAAAATTTAAAACATTATTTTAATAAATATTATTCTAAATTACAAAAAATATTTTTGTTCTCTCATAGTTAGTTATTTGTATATTTTATCAAATTTTGTAATTCGTAAAATTATATTTTCTTAAGACGCTGTCCGCCCCGACTTCGCTCGGATTGAATAATAATCTATTTTAGCAGATGTTACTGAGGTACAATCTATACTAACTTGAATATATCGCACCCTTAGAATGAAAGGGACTTAACTCAATTGCAATTTATGGGAAATGACGAAGAAAGTTTTCAAAAATGTATGGTCTTGAGTAAATTTACAGAGACTGATGTATGAGGTTTTCCCTTTTTCCCTTTCTCACTCATAATACGGGCTCTTTTTTACCATGGGGTTTTAGAGTAGGCTTTTTTAAGTAAATTTATAGTAAAATCTGGAATATCAGGAATTTTCGGTTAAGTCACTTTCATTCTAAAGTTGCGATATACAGCATACGCCCAACCGGATTAATGTGTATTTTAAGAGGTTAAATATTTTTTGAAATAGATGCTGTGATTCCTGAGATTTCGCTCCACATACACACACACACACACAAACTCATAATTCAAAATACAAAATTCGCATTAAATAATATTAGTACGCCTTTATTCGGACCACTTAGTTTTTTATGCATACCAAATAATAATTTAATCACTTTATCCAAAAAACGGACAAATAAATAAATCTAAATATTTTTTATTTAAAAAAAATGGCAAAATGTTTGCTAAATACAAATGAAGGATATAAAGGGTTGGCTTTTTTAAAATGTTTATTGTTTTAATTTTCATTCTAAGTAAGTTTTTACAAACACTTTCTTTAACGAAATACATACATATATCTGTTGCTTCGTTTCGTAGTAAGATAATGAATGACACAAGACATCGGGATGTCTCGTCACGTGTAACAATCGTACTGAATAGGACAACTGGAAAAATAATTTAATTTTGCGAGTCCAGTACTAATAACTCTCGCTTCTGTCTTTTATATTTACGTAGCAACCCGCCGTCGCCTCGTTTCGTCTCGGAAAATATGATCTACACTTTCAAGCTTTTTTTTGATCGTTACTCAAACAATCATTACTGATTTTCATGAGACATTTGATAAATTCCAAGTCTATCCGATACAATTTGTTTTGTAACAAAACTCTTGATATAGTTACTCCTGAATTAATTTCACCCTAATTGGATAAATAAAATAAAAGTTACAAGGATTACAGTTTCATGAACTTTAAATCACTAATCGACTGTCGAAAGAGACTTCGACCTTTCTGGCCTTAATAGATGGTTGTTCATCTACGTTATATGAAATAAATAGCAATTGGGGTGGCCTAGAGCGAATTTTATGACATTGCATCAGTGTGGATCAGGGATGTTATGGATATCCGTAACCGTAAACCGAAACTGTCGGGTATCCGCAAAAAAAATCTGGAACCGTAACCGAATCCGATAAAAATGTTTCTGATAATTTCGGATAAAGGCAGAGTCTTTACGTTATGACTTTTCTTTTACTGGTTTACGCCGACCGAGCCGATATATTAGCCGCGCCGTTCTCGTTTTAGACAATTTTTATTATTTAATTCGTGTTTTCTGTGATAAAAGTAATATCACATAAAATCTAGAAACAAAGTCAAACTTTGTAAAAACATTCAATTGTATATTTTTCCCAACTTGTAAATGATCTAGTACCCGTAACCAAAATTATCCGAAATATCGGATAGTCAGAAACAATTTCATATCCATAACCGTAACCGAAACCGGTAATATATTATTCATATATCTGTATCCATATCGGGATACGAAATTTCATATCCATAACATCCCTAGTGTGATTCGTGGAGGAAAGTGTAGGTTGTGAGCAGTGACATGAACCATATAAGACTCGAGTCTCATATATATTACGCCATTAATGGGGTAGAGGGTATACGAGTATACGCGGCTTTTTTGCGG
>PDGT01000025.1:1979451-2053820 GCA_003671415.1 Megathymus violae
TATAATGTTGGATTGTCACAAATGCGTGGCAGTTCATTATTTGTATACATTTAAAAGCCTTTTTTACTTTGATTCCATATGTCATCTGAACCGTACAAAGGTTCCTATACTTATAAGCTATAATATTAGTTGTAGGCGACCTTTTTACAACGAAACGTTTCTAGTGTTTGTTCGTTACTGAAGTGTCACTCGTTCGTTGTTTGTAGGTACATGTTTTAATGTCTTTTTATTTTGAAACCCAAGCCATCTGGACCGTACAAAGGTTCTGTTGCCTAAAAGCTATGCTATTAAAAGAATCATTGATTTGTAGTTGGCCTTTTTACGACGAATGTACACAATGTTTGCGTCTCACTGAAGCGTCGCTCGCTGAATGTTTGTACACGTTTTAAGGCCGTTTTTACTTTCAACGACAGCGGTATAAGCGGCCTTTCTTATTTATATGTGCACTCTGTATGGTAATGGATAGGTCAGCCTCCCCTTCACTGTGAATAAATACACTCTGGGGACACAAACTAACAAATAACAACAGAAAATTTGTTGTTGTAAAAAAAAACATTTTTCCTTATTCATTTTTAATATATATTTCGAATGTACAGAAGTCCAAAAAGATGATAACAAAACTAAAATTTACTTTCAAATTTAGAAGATTAAAAGAGAAAGAAATAGTTCATTGATTTTCGTTACCTATATTAAAAAAATTAAATGAATAAATTTATATATTCGTCTATTCGAACCACGACCATCAACAGTATAAATATTTTCTTGTTTTATATAAGTTTAACGTTTATATTTATAACAGTACATTTAATTTCATTGTATTTTCTATTTTCACTTTCTCGAGACTGAAAATTAATTATGTACGCACGAGTAGCGTGACTGCGCGTGGAGGTAATCGGGAATGGGAACAACTATTGAAATATTTTTTTTAATTTTTAATTTGCCCTTATATTGTGTTCAACTGCATTAGAGACAATAATGCATTTGTGTAACGATGGTAAGTAAACTAGAAGCGAGGAAAAATTGGTTACCGAAAACCCTTTCAGTAAAAACAATTTCCGCAGCTCATTCATGGTTCAGAAAGACATTTAATGGTTTGGATGAAATTGAAATATGCGTTGCGAAATCTATTACAGTTGTTGGTGTTTTATAATATAGTTGATAGTATCAGGCGTTACTTTGCGGAAATTCATTGTTATTAAATTAGTATTCATTTACTTCCAAATATCTTTTTGTGTTATCAAAAACTAGTGTTTTATTGTTAAAAAGTTTTAAATAAATTAAATTTTTCTATTTAAAAAATTAATTTTCGACAGATTGCTCGTTAAATTCTAGCAATTAAGTCTCAAGTTCCTTGATCGTCAATACGTCAGTGATGCCTTTGGTGTCACGGAAATTGATTTATTTTCCTACACAAAGAGTTTTTCTCCTTTTTTTTATCCTCTGATCATCTATTCACTTTCTTGATTTTATTTTGACATTGATGAGTTTTACTGGTCTCCAAAATAAAAGTTGTAATCAAAATATTGTATATTATTAATTTTGTTACTTAATTAGCATGGTCAAATTTTCATCACTAAGCGAACACTAGAATACTTAGAAAATCTGGTTGAATTTTATCTAAACTATCTAATTAAACCTTAAACTATCTACACGCTTCTGATAGGTAAGATACCTCTGTTGGCTCGACGATCGCGACGAAGTACAAATAAAAGAATGTCTTTCGAGACTATTGTATAGAATCTGAGTATTCTATTGAAAGTATTAACTAGTAAGTTCGAACAAAAGAAATCGTAGTTGACGACAGAATTCATAATGGTCGTTTTAATCCGCGTAGTAATTGAATATTATCGTTAGATCGCTTCTTTGTATTGTCTGTGGGAGCGATGGGTATCGTGTGGGAGTGCGGCGAGTTGCCGTTTAGTGTCTCTTATACATGTACTACCCGTAGGAAGATTTGCTTTCAAACTGAATCGTATGTTGTATCTTGAAATATTGATTTATAATGACATCGGTATGAGCATGTTTATATGTAAAAATACTATATATTATGTGTTGTTTAACATATAGATGTGCACCTGCCTCCTTTTCGTGTCTTTTCGATATGCCCTTTGTTAACCCAAAGGCTGTTTAAAAGAGATGGCTATCAGCAAAAAGACCGCCCTAATGCAGAATTTATTAAATATTTATTGATAGGTGTTCGTTCTATCTTGTTATGCAGTAAAGTGTAATGCATTGTATTGTTTTGTAAATAAATGGGGATAGTTTTGTATTTAGTAAGAAAAGTATGTCGTCTTTAATAATGAACAATAGTGCTTCCATTTGTATAACAAATACATATATTTGTTCATATTGTCAAATGTAAATGTAATAATTCAATCAAATTAATTTATTGCTCGATTTACGTAAGTTGCAAAAGGTCTTACATATTTATTATATTATAGATAGCCAGTAGTAACATTCTGCCAATTGGCGTGCAATACAATCTGTCACTTTTTTATAATCTAAATATATATTTTTTCATTTTCGAAAGGCTATGAAGTTATGAATTAGATATTCTATACGAAATGACATATTACTCATTAATTACAATGAAAAAGCTTTTCATAAAAAGTGTAAAAGAAGTTCTATCTTGTTATGCAGTAAAGTGTAATGCATTTTTTATATATGGCTGGCATAGCGTTGGTGACCACTTTTTTAATGTCCTGGCTGGTTGGTTAATCAATTAGCGACAGCTAATTCTTGTACCACCCATTATTTTTTTGGGGTATTACAGTATAATAATAAACCTTTGTCGCTATTTTTTGATTTACCATCAGGTGGACCGACTGCTTTATGTGCCCGTTGTACTATGATGAACGTATGTACTTCCTTATTTACCTACGGAAAATTTGTATGCTCTATGATATATGAGACATATTGTTTACTGTATACATTATTTATAAATACGCATATTAAAATTGTACAATGAAGACAATAAAAAATAACATTGGTTTGCAATAAATGCTCAGAACATCCTAGAAAGTATATATTTAAGTAGGTGCTCACTAATAAAATGATGCCGTATATATTCAAGGGGTTTTTAGAGATGGCAACGTACGATCAACCTTATCGAGACAAACATTTTGTATCGATTGGACATATCGATTCAGGCTGACCGGCAAATCAAGAAGCACATTCGATATACAGAAGGTAGTAGCCGGCTGTTCCGTTGCATGAAATATATTTCTTTTAATAATTTCTTAGTTCTTAGCTTGGATAATGTGCATCTAGTCACTAGGTAATAACAGTGTCGCTTAAGAGCTTTGAAACGGAATGAATGAATGCGCCACGCCCCGATTTCGCTCTGGTTGAAAAATTTATTACATTCCCATGATATGTAGCCTATGTCCATCCGGAATATTGTACCTTTCAAATAGTAAATATTTTTTCACATACGTGCTGTGGTTTCAGAGATTACTTTCCACATGCGCACAATCACACAAAAATTGCTTCTCAAAAATTGATCTTTATGAGATTAGTATTAATAGATATAGATTATAACTCGACCTCCGCCTTCCATTTTCCTACTTATTATTTTTGGAAACATTCGGTCTTCAAGCAAAGACTGGAGAGGACTCGAAAGTTAAGATCGTAGTTTTATTTCGTACTAGCTGTGCCCGCGACTTCGTCCGCGTGGAATTTAACAAAAAAGTTATTTAGTAGAAATAAAAGTAGCCTAAGTTACTCCTTATTATATCAGCTGCCTGCCAGTGAAAGTGCCGTCAAAATCGGTCCAGCTGATTCAGAGATTAGCCGGAACAAACAGACAAACAGACAGACAAAAAATTGTAAAAAATGTTATTTTGGTATATATACCGTAAACACTTTTAGATGTATGTAGTAAAAAGCGGATTTTTTTAATATTATAAACAGACACTCCAATTTTATTTATTAGCGTAGATTATGATATAAATAAATTAAAAACTATGTCGAATATTTTCTTAAATTAGACGTAGGATAGGATTCAGCATTAGGAGAACATTGGATTATGGAGCTTGGCGCTGCAGATTTTATCAGGTTTGTTTAATGCGTAGATCATCGGCCCCGTGACCGTTTGCCTTCCATTTGCCTGAACAACGAGTCCCTCTAAGGAGTGTTGGTTGCAAACAGTGCGCCCGAAAGGTTTCATTTCGAAACAGTTAATATATCATTTTACTAGCAATTAATTTTAATTATATTTCTTAGCGAAACACTTCGCAGTAGAAATGATTTATTTATGGAGCTTTAAATTGTAATCTCTATTTTGTTAATTAGTGTTCCACGAATACGAATAAATTTAATTTAAATAAATTACAGAACTTTGATGTAGTCTTATTGACTTCAACATTTTAATTAAAATTTTTAGTTGAATAGACCTTTCTAATTTTCTCTCTAGACAGAAAAACCATTTTGGGATCAAAGAAAATATTCAAACATGTTGTTCCAGTGTGGATCGGTAAAAAAGTCCATGGTTAACCTGTCACTCATTTCATTACAGCCTGGGTCGGAATCTTCTCAACTTAGTCGTTCAATAAAGCTATGAAGGCTCCATAAAAATAGCTTATTTTATAAGTATATTTTAATTCTGCTGCGATACCGGGGATATAAAGAAATATCAATGTACGCAAACTCCCTATTCCTTATTATGTAAAGAGCCAAATTAACGGCCTTATTCTCCAAATTAACGGTCGTGACGTGATTAATTTCAAAATATATAATTTGTAATATTGTAATGGGCAGATAGATATATCTCATAAAGCTATCTTATAGAAGTATAAATGTCTTTGTCGTAAAATTGTGCTCATTGTCTTTGCTACTTCAGAACAAGTTTTGCCCATATCTAACGTTGGCTTCAAAGTTATGACGACTCAGTGATAAATCAAACCCGACAGCCGCGGACCGATAAGGTTATTTACTTAATGTTTTAATCATAGTAATTTTGTTAGGTTAGATTAAAAATCCTGCAATAAAGATAAACCCTTATATTAAACGCGTGCTTCATGTTGCCTGCTTTTAACATGTTCGAGATTTTACCATTTCTGTTATCTGGTAAAAGTTAGTTTATTCATTGGTAGTATTAACAATTTTAGAATAAGTAGTTAGACAGTATTAACTAATTAAGAATAAGTTACTCCAGGGTAACAATAACACAACCGTATGGGTTATTGAAAAACCGGTAAATCTTTAAACCAAATTAGTCGGTCTTCAGGTACCGATAACCCGGTTAATTAGATTCACATATCATCATTGAGTTATTTTTATACTGGTTACATCGAATCAAATAATAACATTTTTTATGTAAGTACCATTCAAAATCTTTAAAACAGCTTTATGACCTATTCAAGTTTTTTTTACAGAAAATAAGTAAATTCTCTCCAAGATATGATATGATCATATGATTTAGCGTATACATTTTTGTTCCCACTCCATTCATACATCGTTCGCATAAGTTAAAAATATTTTCTATTCCTATATTTTTTGTAGGATTCAATAAAAAAATTAATAAATATGGATATTCTTTAGTTACGGTATTAATTTCATGCCAGCACCGCCGCTGGCAAAATCTACTCTCTATATTAAGCCGAGGCTATAATAATAAACTTAGATCGAAATAAGACAAGGAAAGTTGAAAGAAAAGGTGATCTTTCAAGATAACAATGAAGCCCGATGTTTTGTTGTGCGACAACTGTACCAGTGTCCATATTGACAAAGTCCACTGACATTCAAACAAAAACTTTTATGCTGTCCGAGTCGGTACGAAAGTCAACAAAAGGAAGTGCGGAAATATTTAACTTTCTACGAGTTTTAAAAACCATTTTTGTCAATACTTGGCAAAAACTTACAAAGGCCCAGTTAGACTTTCGATTTTGTACAAGGTGCCTGTTTGATTACGATCAAGTAACTATAAGTTGTTTTTTATTGTTGTTACATTCCCTATAACATTATGTAACGTATTGCGCGATGGCAGAGTTTTTGCATGTCTGGTTACTAACCACTTTTTAGAATCTACCGCGAAATGTTTTTGATATTTTTAAGGTTTAAAAGTGCATCTTTGACTTGTTTCTCGGCTGGCGACAAGCCTTTGCTGATACAAATATACAGGTGATGACCATCCGGCGGTCCGTCCACTAATTTGTTAATATTCTACAATACGAGTCATTAACGTGACATAACTGTGGGTAGCTAAATATACAGACACGGAGGCCCTTATCCTTGCAACGGATGACGTTTCAATCGTTTATCTTAGGAGATAAAGTCAGAAATTGGGCATGTTAACTCGAAAATAGTAGTAGTATGGTCGTTTAACTTATTAATGTTGTCATAATTATTTGTCTTCAACCCTTAACTGTATTATAATAATGATTAGGTATTTAATTTAATTGACATGCTATGTTATGTGAAATAAATGTTCAGTGTGAGCTACTAAAAAGCAAGAAAGAAGAAGACAAATAGCTCAAACAAAAAATTAAAAATATATTATGATACAAATAAAAGTTAGAACTCATTATGCCTTAAAAAATTCTCAACTCAAATAATTAACATTACTATTGTATACGGTTCTATTTTTACTCTGAAGTATATAATTTCATTCACTAAAAAAGCCTTAGTCCAGTTGGTAGTGACCCTGCCTGCCGAGCGTAGGGTCCCAGGTTCGATTCCCGATCGGGGCAGACATTTACAGATGTGACAGATAAATGTTTGTTCTCGGGTTATGGGTGTTTGTGATGTCATATTCATATCTGTCCATGCCACCCGCAACACAGGGAATTCTAGTACGGGGGTGTCAGTGTGTAAACGTTTATTAAAAAAAAACCTTTTTTATATATAAACAAGAAAAGCCAAGTTTCAATCGCCCTTTGAATTCTAGTCAATGTAAATTAAAACTTTATAAGAAAAATCTTTTATCGCTTGCGATTGTAGTGCGGCATATGATATAAACCGACCAGATCATTTGCATAATTCATAATAATTCCACGAATGACACCCGGTACTATGGTGTTTGAACGACGTGATCTTAGACCGGCAGCTCGTTCGATCTTGAACGATCGACCGAGTTCAGCAACTGCGGGTCCGGTCGATAGTGGAATAGATGACGGCTATTGGCAAATTTTCTTGAGCGCTTTTACGCTTTGGAGGGTATGTTAAGCCGTCGACTCTGGTTATGGTCAGATAACAATCTTTAAGCTATGTCGGAGGCTTTGCAGCAGCATAAGAACTTCCGACACTCGAAACTTACCTCTTCATCAATCCAAACTGGAGTAACTAGGTGGAATTCATCATAAACCTCCTCAATAACGAGAAGAGACTCTTCCCCTGGGAGTGGACGGCTAAGAAAGATGGGATTTTAGGAATAAATTTGATAACACACAATGTTTGATATATCCGGTATGAACTAATAACTATCTATTAATAATATTATTGTGTTAACAATAATTATCACATTAATGAATATATTTCTGAAAGTTAATGTCTTTTGTTCCAGGTAAACATGATCTTCATTCTAATGGTAATTTAATTGATGTCGGTATTAATATTGGGTCATGACTAAAGTGGCATAAATATTGCGTCATTACTAAAACAGTACCTGCTCGTTACACCCTGTTGAATAATGAATGAAGCAACGGCGTCCGGTCTCTTCAAATTCAAATTCAAAATCATTTAATCATTTAGGTATTCTGTAAATACACTTATATTCTTCTGTTGGTTAAGGCTCCGCTTTACGTTACCCAGATTGATATCAAAGATATCTTTACAATATGCTTAATATTATATTTATGGTTATACCAGAGTCCTTCTAAACGTGTTGCCTCACGATATGTGGTGAATACGGTCATAATACGAAGGTGGTGAAGCACTAAAAGTCTAAAAGCTTGTGGTTGTTGTAAAGATAAATTAAAACGTCATCAAGCGCGGTCACCAGCTGAATGAGTGACCGCTGGTGCTTAAATTTACAAAGAAAGGGATAAATTAACGTGATAAAATAAAGTCGCCTTATCATTTAATAATACGATGAAAGGTATATAAAAATAAAACGATATAATTTCGCCTTTGACTATGGTATGTCGTTTTAACCGAAGTATGTATTAATTAAGTATAGACAATTCTTGCAAATCAAAGTTATAACGAACAATTAGCTTACATGAGAATAAATTCTGAGACGATGAGAGAAAACACAATTAATGCTAAAAGCAAAGTATTATATTGCTCTTCTACTTTGGTAACAATTCTTCTTCACGGAAAAGTATCCATCGCTAACAATCTTCAATATTATTAATTATTCCGATTACCGGTCCGATATGTAAATATGGCATTCTAAATATTAAATAAATTAAAAAACATTATTCACTGGCCAGTAATTATTGAACTTAGCCGTGTAGCCTAGTACAAGCTTAGTAGTCTCTAGTAACTTAATGTACTCGAATCTGGCTCGTATTTGTAATTGTTGTAATTATGAGCGTATTACAAAATAATTATCGCTCTTTCGTTGAAGAAAAACATCGTGAAGTAACCTGTATACCTGAGAGTACATACTCCATTTTCTAAAATGTGTGGGAGGTCTGCATCGCACTACCTCATTGAGAGAGGAGACTCAGTCCAGCGTACGACAATTATGGATTGTAATGGTGATACCTAATTTGTAAATTTTATTTAATAACTTCACATAAAAGCTTCTCTAATTCAATATCTTAAAATCAAAGACATTATTTTTCGTCCTTAAATTGAACACTTTGATGAACGAACGGAATTATCCGGTTGACGCGTTTACCGTTCGCATAATTTAGCGGCGCGTAATTAAAACCGATACGCCAAGATCCCGTGTAATTGAACGATGTACAGCTGGGCGGGTAGAATGCAAAATACGCTCGTTTTGAACACGAATCCAATTCAAACTCAAATTCAAATTGTTCTATTTATCATATCAGGTATGATTGATACACTTATGCGAGTAATTTACAATTTGTTTCCTTTTAGTAATTTAAAGAGACTGATCTTCTAAATCGTGTTAGGGTGGTAAGTATGGTACAGAAATTGCAATTAGAATTACTTTGTTTGTTAGAAAAAAATTTTGGACATTTAAACATTTTAGTATAGAGTATTTTAGTATTTATATATATATTATTTATATTATTATATTATTTATATATATATATATATATATGATAAAGTGTAGTACACATTAGAGTGTTTATAGTTTAAATTATTTTTCTAGAGTAGAATAGATATAGTATAATATTTGTCTTTATAACCTATTACGTAACAACTTCTATTTACTTTTTATTTTAATATGAGGCTCAGTAATTTTGAATATAAAAAGATAATGTTTTTTTTCAGTGCGTTCTCTTGACTTTTTTTAAGAAGGTAAGCTAAAATTATTAAAGAATATGTATTTGGGACTCTTACAACGAGATCCTTCATTGAATGTGACCTAATGCAATTGACGAAACATTTTTGTTATTTTCATATTTACCGGTTAACTTAAATCTTATCATCAGAAGTCCGTCATTCGGTCACGATATTCTTAAAAGCTTTAAGAATAAAAAAAAACAGTTTATGAAGAACTATAAATTGCGGCACTGGATTGAATAATGGATTTAAATTGTAAGTAATTTTAAATTTCTCATCCAAGTCAACGCTATTGTAAAGTTATTTTCGTACTTTAATTTTATTTGTTTAAGAGCTAACGACAAGACAGATGTGCCACCTGATGCTATGTAGTCACTCGGAGCACTCACCGTTATAAATTCTATACAACACACCGAGGCAGCCAATGCCTCTCCGATAATTTAAAAGTTCTAATCTCTCGGCGTTTCTTGTGTCGTTGGTGATTCGGACTGTGCGTTTGTATGACGTTAAATGAATTAAGTTGATTATGTGGCGCACCTGCCCATAAGTGAGGACGGTACTCCATATGAGGCCTGACTTGTACTTTGTAAGGAATGATCAGATGCGTAGAAATGAACATTGTCTTGTTTTGTTCAGGACGCTTTTTTTGCAGGCTAACCTAGCCGTTTTAAGAATGACACTGATATTGCACATTACTCGATCGAGAAGCCAGCACCGTGGCAAAAAATGTTTTAGCGGCGAACGCGCATACTTGATTGAAAAAGGGATTGAACTTAATTGAGGTGACCCCATTCTGAGAGCTGCTACAGGGAGTTCTCGACTTTAAACACAAGTTGAATTTTGCTTTCTTCGATTTGCCACTGACAGGCATTTGCACGTTCTGTGTAGAATGTATCTCCCAGGATGTCATCAGTATACCATTGAATCTCTTGCATCTACCATTGAATAAATTCGCTTTGTTTTACTGCTTGAGCTGCTTCAAAAATATTGCCGACAATAGAAGTATTGCAATCACTGTAAATGCCGACTTAAGATTGTTTAGTTCGTACAGTTTTTCGGCATTAAGTTGAATATTATAAACCCCATTTTTATATTTTGAATATTATTGTCATGTTTATGAGCATGTAACCTACTAATTATATAAGTTCAAACCGTTCAACATCAGATAAATCAAGGAAAGGATTACGTTCCCGCGGTGTTACGATTCGTCCAAGTATCTAATTTTAGAATGATCAAAGCTAGTTTTATTCTAGGTAGATTAGATTAGGTTGTTCTGTATTTCAATGAAATAAATAAATAAACGTTCACACACTCCCACCCCCGCACTAGGATACCCTGTGTTGTGGGTGGCATGGACATACAGAAACATGAAATCACAAACACCCATAACCCGTGAACAAAATTATCTGTCACATAAATGTCTGCCCCGGCCGGGATCGAACCCGGGTCTCCTGGCTCGGCGGGCAGGGTCACTATGAACTGGGCTATAGAGTGATCTATCTCTCAGTATAACACTACAAAAATATTAATGGTTTTTAGTGATGACCTCAATACTTTTTCTTAAATAAATGCACTTTCATTTCAACTTTATAAACCGAATTTTCCTCTAACCTTAATGTGTTAAGTAATCACGGATGTGGAAGGTCGTTGATTCAACGATGAAGTTATGTAAACGCTGCATTCCTGTGAGTTTCCTCAACGTGATTCATTGGCTAAGGATCCCGCGATGACTCAAAACCAGTTGGAGTTTTTTTTTAAACGTAAGTAATAAACTGTTCATGCGTTAATAACCTCTGCATAGTCTTTGTTGAATAGGTTAATAAAAAGATAAAATAATAATAATAGATAAAAATAATTGTTAACTGATGAGATACAATAAGTTTGTTATAAAATATAATAAAATATATAATACACTTTTTTAACTGATCGCTTTCTGTACATGAAGGATATATGCGTAAAACTATTATAAGAGCCCTGTATTGACACAATAGAACCCAAAATAATAGGTGTTAGAATATTTATTTGTTTGTCTGTTCGTTTGTGCGCGCTAATATCAGAAAGGGCTTAACCAATTTTATTGTGGTTTTAACTAATATATTGCAGTAAACATCAATTAATATGTTAAGTTCGTGTCATTGCAATCCGTTCAAAAATAAAAAAAGGTATAAATGAATATATTTCTAATTCATAGAACGAATTAAAACAATGCTCGTGCTGTTTCTCAGCGTAAGGCGTTATTTTCTGAAGCGAAACTAATCTTAAATAAATAAAGTTATAAAACTTAAATAATACATAATTAATTCTCATTGAAACAACAAGTTAATTTCAGTCAAAACATATAATTGTTTTTATACAGGGGAGGTAAGTAACCAATTACAGTCAAGATGTCTAGAGATCGAGCCAGCGCGACTGGTAAGTCCCAAGGTGCACTTTTGTTTATTTGTTTTAATTTTTTCTCTCCTAAGTTAAAGTTCTAAAACCAGAATTCATTTATTTACATTAATTGTCCAATCACCAAACTATATACATAAGGTACCAAAAAACATTTTCGAGTAAGTGGATTCGGTGTAAATTGTTTGATGAACGACAGACAGGCATAAAAACACGCATATTCCTTATCGAATGTACGGCAAGATAAAAACTGTTTTGAAAACTGATTTTTTATATAATTTTAATACTAACTAAGGTCAATCCGCAAGCCCCTGTACTATAAAGCAATAATATCTAGCTATAATTTTAAGCTATAGCCCGAGGGTAAGTTGCAGCATCACCACCGGGCTCCGCATTTGGAGTCTGGACCTGGCCGCCTATCTAGCCATTACGAAAGTCCCAACAATGTGTGTAATCTATGAAGACTTAAAAGTGTTTGTTAAATTGCCAGCGACTAACGAGAGTCAGAGAGTCCCTGAGAGTCACCAACCAAGTATCACATAATCTTAATTTGGAAATTTGTTAATGAATTAGTAATTGTTTAATTATTGTTTCACTATTTAATTGCTAATTTACTATTATTTTATTTTAATTTTTCTATTCGTTTTTAACTGTTTCATGAATATTTTTTATATTGACTTATTATTCATATTTATTACTTTGACGACGGATTATTTTCAATTATTTAAATGATAACTGACGTGCAAATTAGTGTGACTAAAATCGTTCTAATAAACAAAAAAAAACCGGGCAATGAACCAGTACCTTGCATGCAATGCGACATTATTGAATACTGCAACTGTATTAATTTATGAAACATTTCAAATGTTTATGCGTTACATTCATTGTACTTAACACCTGATAGACAGTTTTGCTCATGTTCCACTTGCCTATATCTCATTGATGGCTCAATTCTGAAAAAGCCTCCACTGTGTTGCTCTAGTGCAGACAGTTACAAGGGTCACCCGAAACGATCTTAGAAGATCTTTGACTGACTGGTCTTTAGGTATTTTTAAACCAACAGCAGCCCAATACATTAATCTTTTGTTGTTGGATGGATCGAACTTCTATATGAGCCGTAGACAAATTAATTTGCTTCTATTAACGTAGTGCTCTCGATTATAAGCTCGACGTTCGCTACATACATTAACATTTATGTTTTCTCTGTCAGTTTACATCTCTGTTTTCTCCTTTTTGAAACATACGTGGGCCTTAGATTTACTGGCTCAACAGTCAGTCAATCGGTATCAGTCAGTCAGTCAATCCATCGATACGGATATTTATCACTGTATGACTTACAATTGATACATGGCATGTATTTCATGCATTTTACACTAGCGGCCTTCGCCGAGTTCGTTCGGGTTTAATCATTAATTATATATAAAATAAAATAAAATAAAATAAATATAGAATACAAAAAAAATACGTAAAGTAGAGTAAAGTAAAATAAAATTATATTTATTGTGACAAAAATTAAAAAAATGGTGAAATTGATGTTAGTAAGTCATAAAACTAATATTTATCATGCAAATTTAACAAAACAATGGAATGTACAGACACTACAGATTTATATATTAGTACATCTGCAACAAGAACAAAACAATTCAAGCGCTGCAGGTAAATAAACCAGCACGAGTACCATTGGGTTAGACTTGGTGGTACAGAATCCAACGACCTGATTTGTTTTTTTTTCAGTAATAAAAAAAATATAATTTATATGTATATATAAATTAGTTCAATATCATTAATTATATGTTATGTTATTTAATAATTATAATGAATTATTGAAATATTTTGTATTTCCATTATGGAACATTTTTTGGTTTTGGCAATTTTATTTGCACGTCCATAAATTCACACTTCTGTGACGATCATAGATTGTCGGGCTACAGGGTTTTGTTGATAGTGATCCCGTGATGGTAGGTTCATTCTTTCTTTCTTCTTTTTTCTTGGCCGACAACGCATTAGTAATGCCTTTGGTGTAACTAATGTCCGTGACAATTGCGTGTGGTGACGGTAACCACTTACCATCGGGTGGCTCGTCTGCTCGTGCGTCGGCTATTAACGTAAAAAAAATCACATCGAAGCGAAATTTCGAGATCTTTTGTTTCAAAATCCAGTATACTCCATATATGTTTCCAGTGAATTCTGTCCGTGATCATTCCTGCCATTCGTTTCCTAAAACACGTTCAGTTGTGTGGGTGTCACCTCAGATCGAGAGCAATGGTATCAAACTGTATGTGTGTCATGTCATTTAAAGTATGACAAAGTGTTGCCATATCGGATTCTGAACGCTGTGTAACCACAATCGATGTTTTGTCGTTAGTTAGCTGGAGCGAGAGAGACGTTTTCTCTCGTTTTGATGTGGAATTATCGTGTTAGAAACAGGACGTATATACATACGCGTATACCTGTACTACAATCCATACATTTTTTATATTAGTTCACGTGCAAAAACACGCATATTAATTAGTATTACTGCTTAAGTATTTTATACTGATTTCATTTAGTTAAATAAGAACATCTAAGAAGACGGGTGTGGTACGAATGTGGTATGGGTGTGGTGTAAGTGTGATATCGGTGTTTTGAGTGTATTGTGGATGTTGTATTTGTGTGGTCCAGTATATAATTTAGTACTGTATAAAATACAATGTCCGAGTATACAAAGAAGGGTAAAGTGTTCATCTATTGCGTTACTGCAGCAATAATAAAGATTATGTAAAATATTTACGTAAGATTTTACGCTAAATAATCTTATAATTCTTTGGGTAGTTTCAAAGAACCGTTCTAAATGATCAGTCGTTAGTGGTTTAAAAGCTTCATTCAACTGGCGTCGCCTCTAACCTTTCCTAATTCTATAAGGACATAATAGTTAATGTGCTCCTGGCCGTCGTTGTCGAGGCCTTTTCCGACTTTGTAACAACGTTAATTTTCTTTTTTTATGAAGGTCATTTACCTTGGATGTCATCTTTTTGGCCAAAATCCCTTACCGTTAAAAAGGGTCGTGGGCAAAAACACGGTCAAGTAACTTAATAATTTGCATATTACTTTCATTCTCCTTACATAATCATAACAAAGGAGTTCGTTGATATATGTGTAGAAAAGGCCTTGAATACACACATTGAATCGACTTCAATTTAATTTAACAAACCATTGAACGCATTTTACAAACCCGTATGTATGTCCACTCGAAATAATCCACCATTGGAAAATATAGTTCGACGTTCGAGATAATAAAGGCAGGTTCGCCGAGTGATATTTCCCTAGTGATAAAGCGGCCTCCTCGTAAATATGGAAGCTTGCAGTAGATTGTGTGATGTATGCATTGAAAACGTTATAAATTTGTACGTTGCAATCGCTGTTTTTACGATCGCCCGGTGAGCTATGGTAGTTTAAAGTAATGTAAGTCTTCGTTCATGAATAATTGTTAGTAAATTTTAAAAGCTATCACAGGCTATAACCTTTGTTGACATTGTTTTTGTGAGGGGGTTTATGATCATCGTATAGACTGCCATCCATCAAACAAACAAATATGTGTTTGCCCTTGAGTCATTTAGTCGACTTGACACATTGTAATGAGCATCTCGGACTTCTTTTAGGAAATTAATTATCCTTAATAGAAATAATTAGCGAAACTAGTGAATATAACTTTGAAATATTAAAGAATTAGAATTAGACAATTGAGATCTTTTTAGGGATTGTCAAGTTAAGAAGAATATGACTTGTTTTGTATAAAACATAAGGTCTAAAGTTTTGATAGGTTAACAGACAGAACACGTAGATTGATGTGCTGAAGGAGTGATCTATGTATAGCAATCATTTTTTTTTAAATGTAGCTAATTGTAATCGTTTATTATTATCTGTTTTAGGAGATAGATAGGGCAACGTTTGTCTCGCTATTGGCATATTCTAGTAGTTACTACTGAGTGACGAAGAGAAATGAATATGAAACAGGCTCATAGGATGGAAAGTCGCACTGTTGCAAAGTCAGTAATAATGCGGTTCTCCTGCTTCCTTTTTCGTCGACGATTCGCCGATATGCCATTAGACAGCGGTGACATACCATCGGGTGGCTTGCCTGCTTGTTTGTCGACTAGTAACATAAAAAAAACTTTATTTTATTATCTAGGTGGCAACCTTGAAAAGATACCTGGCCCTTTTTCCGGTGAAAGATTCCTTCCAACTAAAATGCTTCACATTAAAACTCAGGTGCTCGTATCTATGTCTCCCTTACATAACATCCAATTTAACAGAGATTTTTATAATTTGCATGTAAAATTTAAAGAAATTGTATTTTACATTAATTATTCTTTTATTTGACAGTGAAGCGGTTTCAGCGCGCGCTCACGTTATAATTGATAATTTTTAATATTAAAAATCAGGTAAAAAAAAGTCTTTTATCGAATGCGACTACCGAGCCAAAGCACCATCGCTTTTTTCCAATTTATTTTTTATTTCAAACTAAATTTTCTCACTGCGAAGTATTTTGGATGTAAAATTTACGGCAGATTCTATCCAGAATCAGCTAAGATCAAAATAACTTAAGGGGAAACTTATCGACAACATCAAATACTGATGATTAAATGAATAGCACGGTATTAGCAAAAGGCCATAAGGCATTTGGTTTAACTAGACCGTGCCGTTCTAAGACGCTTACCTAAATAAACTTATAGATCAGGCTATTCAGTTAAATATTTCACATTGATTTTCTATCCAAAAAACTTAAAAAAGAAGTTTATTTTCAGTCACATCTGGCAGCGCGATGTGATTTTCTCCAGGATTGTGTGTAATTAGAAGAATAAAAGTGGATCAAAGTAAGGAATTTGAATGCCTCTTTTGAGTAAACTAAATTTTTTTGCCAGATATAAACGTGGCGAATATCGTGGCCGCGAAGTTATTAAAGACAAATCGTAAATCATTTCGGCAACTGAAATTAGATGTTCAAAGTTAAAGTAACGTTTTTATATTCAGACTTCGGCTTGACTTATTCAATATCCAATGGAACTAAAAATTTATCAAATTTACAACAATAATATGGAGAATGACAATGTAACCTCAGGTAGATTGCACATGCATCCATTTGCGATATATATTGATCAAATTACTGCCCAGGAATTTCAAATCGGTAAAAGTTACATAATCCAGTTGCACTAAAAAACCTTTATCTTTCGAAGATTCTACTGAATAACCTTTTGGAGATTGTTATAGCCGGAAGGATTGTGCAGCTGTAATTGTGGTTACCATGGAATAATGGATTTAAATCGGGGTGGTCAAATTGGCCCCAGTTAGAAGGGGCAAAATCCCTTAATGGATCTGTAGATTTTATAAATACTACTATAGTCTATAGAATTAGAATGCCTGGGACCGGTTATAGCACGAGTTACGGGAAGCTTATCTATCTCCAAATTCATATCGGCCAATGTACAGTATACCAATGAAAAAATATTTGACTGACACAGCAATGGCTTCTCATGAAGAGTGTGTCTTAGAATTTCCGCTATCAGTAAGGGTAACTACTAACATTGCTCAGTCGTCATATTTACGACTCGATGTTCATACTACATAATGCAGCGTAGGTGCACGCGGCCGACACTTGCTTGTCTCCTTGTCGCCACTGACAGCCCCGTCTGTACTACGATAAGTTGTAAAGGGTTATTCAAACCTGCTCGGGTCCTTGGTATTTTGTAGCAATACCAATCTGGGTAGGCTTCGTTGCAAGAAGAAGTATGGATGTGTTGTGTGTAGATGTTAAATGTTATTTATAGTGCGTTGATTTCATTATTGCCTCTCGGGAACCTTCGTATGTCCATATGCGTCAATACGACAATAGTCGTAATGCAAGGAACAAGGCGAAAATAAACGGAAATACATTTATAAATAATATGTTGTATTTAGTAACGCTTAAATCTTTACAGGGTAAAAAAATAATGATATTTAGGAAGTGGATAAAGTCTAATAGGTTCAGAAAAAAAGAAATAAATCGATTCACATATTTCGGAGTTTTACGATTGACAATAAAACAATTCTAAAATAACCAATTGCGACACGATCGATAGCTAAATATGAATCACCACAGCTCATATTAATGGATTACAAAACCATCCATTGTGGTCTCCTGATGTGATCAACTCCATTAGACCCGTTCGAATTATTCTTGCTTTTGTGTCACCTAATTTAATCGTGATGGTATTAGAGCTGCTAAAACTGTTTCAGCCATGTATAAAACCGCAGTTTCGTAACTGGTTTGTTACCAAAGTGCTGGGATAGCTACTATCCTGCTTCTGATATCAATCGGAAATTATTATTCCTGTTTCAGTTTCAAAGTTGGAGAGTTAGTTAACTACTTTTTTTGGCAAGACAGGTGACCCGTTTTCTTGCTTCCAGTCTAGGAGCATAAATAATCAAACTGCAAACTTAGAACGAACGTCTAAATTATTCCTAGAGTGCTACTTGCTGTGGGCTTGTTCGTTCTTCAAAAAGTGTGTTTTTTTAGACCGACATCGCATTGTCCATAAATTTGTAATTTGACAATGTCCGTAGTTGAGGCTGATCCCTGACCATTCGATGATAAGTTTACTTTTTTGCCTGCCATCCAAGGTATATTAAAAATTTTAGATATCACTTATCACAATGCAAGATATAAACTAGAGATACAGTCAATAAAAAAAAATTAGTAATGATATAATTTTACACGGGTTGTAGCACTAAGCTTTCGTAGTCGACACTCGCCCTCGCTAATCTCTGCTTGTCTCACGCCATTCACTTTCGTTCCACCTATCTGTTTATTTAATCTAACGTCACTCCATCAGAGATGTCTTGATTTATTTGCCGGAGTACCTATAAAGTTGTTTCAAATTAAAGCAGTGTAAAATGTGAGCTACATCAAGTTTATTTGCCCTATCACACCTGTTAGGTATACAATAGGTAGGATAAATTGGTATATGTGGTATTGGTTTTATGACATTCTAGTAACCTGTTTTCGTTTCACTGCGAGAATCTTGACTACGTTCACTAATAGTAATTGAGCCCTCAGTTTTATCGACGTTTTGTACAATTTTCCTAATGTCTTCTTACACCTAAAGCCTTTTCGGGAATCGGTCTATCTGTTGGATTTCTGTAAAATAAGATGTGATAATAGCATATTATTTTACGACTCCCGTAGTTGGCTTGACAGTGATCTTGGTTCCATTACCAGCCGGGGCATACATTATGGGTGATAGAAAAATATTGATTCTCACGTCGTGGATGTTTGTGATGTCTCGTATAATTATTAAGTTTGTATCTAGTAGTACCCCGTAGTACAGGAAATTGTAGTGCGGGGGTGTGAGTGTGTGATCGTTTTATTTATTTCTATAGTTTTAAAGCCACTAAACTAAGTATATAAAAATAACCATTTTAAGTATAACGGGTACTCACGATGCTTGTTTTTAACAGATATTTCGACTCAAGTACAATCATGTTCACGGTGAGATTTCGGTGGCGGGAAGAAACTCTTAACAGTTGCCATTTGACAGACACTAATGACAGATGAACCTGTCAACTTAACGTCTTTGTTTTGCGTTCTTAGTTACCATATCACTAAACACGATACTAATAACATCTTCAGACACTGAATTCGACACTGTTTACACTTCACTGTATATTTTATTTGGAATATTTTTGGATCTCACTGGTCTCTCTTACTAAAATTGGAATGTACTGACATTCAGCTGAGATCACCCGTGGGCTATGCAAATAAACCCAATGATGTGAACCGTTTCAATCAAATGTTTCGCTACGGCGGATTTCTTTCGGGGCGTTCTTCGGATTGCGCTAATGTGTTCTTTTATTCGTTTAGAGATATCCTGCTTTGTTTGACCAATATAGGAAGCTCTCGTAGCTGCAACCAACTTCATAAACTAGGGGGCACTGATATGGAACAATATCTATGGGCGACTGTATGTAAGCTGCCACTTTTTATAAGGTGAACAAATAGCTTTAATGTCATATTTTGTACTAATAATCCTACTAATTATATCAGTTACCCCTTTTATATAAGGCACACTTACCGCTTGCCGTTTTGCTATACTGGTCGCAACGCATCTGTGCGTTATCTTGATGAGATCCTGCGGCTATTTTGACGCAAAACCTTATTAATATGATTAACTTGATTGCTTGCGCCAAATAATGTCTATCACATATGTCGTAAGGTCGTTTTCTTAATGCTTTAGTAACCGGTGCTAAATGTTTCGGATGATGTGCCATGTACATACTTGTTTGTCCGTGTGCCTTTTGTATACCGTGTGGTCAATCCGCCAGGGTGGATTTCTAATGCGACATCCAGGATTGCTAGCCTCCCCTAGTTGTCTATTTCGCAATCAAACGTGATAATGTGATGTACAGAATTCAAATGAGTTAAATGAGTTTGAACTTGAATCCTTTCTCCCTTTAATATGGCGAAAACATCTACATACATATCTCCTCCATCCTTTTACACAGCTAGGTCCGGTTTCAGTCTACTACGAGTAGAATGTGTAATGTCCGCGGTTATATAAAGTTTAAAATCATACCATCAACTTCTATGTGATGATAGCTCAAGGCTTAATTGCAACCAAAGCTGTCCAGATCAGTTACTTGTTGATAACTGTAATCATTTGCGTAAAATGCCTGCTCGTGTACAGCCTAATTAAATAGAGCAATTGGAATCTTAATGATATCTTAGAAGTAATTGTTATCATTAGGGAGGAGATCGAAGCTTGAAACGGTATTCATTATGGTAAAATGCGTGCAAGTGTAAGATATAATCGTGTTGAAGTTAACCTATCCATCTAGCTTGGTATCTAGTGTTTTAGCAGTGATAGCCTAGAGGTGCCTATATGCAATACGGTTCGATTCCTGTAGACGGGCTTACAAAGAATATGCGTAATAGAATTCAACTTGCTCAGGTAAAAGATAATATTCGGAGGAAACCTCAATACGAGAGAACTTGTAAAGTCTTACTATCCGTAGTTGGAATAGTCATAGAGCCACACACACACTTATATTTGGGAAAAGACCCAAACCTACTAGTGGGACAGTTATAGATTGTGGTGATGATGATTTAGTTACTCTACAGTAGGTATTTTTACTATGTAATTACTGTACTGCATACTAAAAAGCTTAACGACTTGTGGTAATGGCAAATTAACGTCTGAAATAACTAATCGTCTAACCTACTCTGGACGCGGATAAAAAATACTGAATAGTTCTACGCTTCCAAGTTATATAGCAATAACGGAAACTTTTGATGGCACAGTCTTTTGATACGTGGATTGGCCATCAGCGAGTAACCTTTCAATCAGTATGCACTGAAGCATACGCTCAAAAACTCTTGAAATAAAAAAGTGTCTCAATTATTCAATGACTGTTGTCGAACTATAACAATCGCAACGAAAGGTTTTACATACTTTCCAAAGCACGTTAAAAATAGTTCCCACTTACGATCATCAAACTACCTCACTACGTCAAATTTGCTTAACTCCGCGCATCAATCAGCCGGCACAAACGGTTAGTTACAAGCGCTGCAACAAGTATATAGATCGATAATTATCTTCATTATTATTATGAAAATGTAAATTACTTCCAATTTCCAGCGCATTCACCAAAACCTTTCACGCCGGCCACCAGACGAGAGAAAGTGACGTGTAATGGCAACTAGAGCGCGCAAGATAAATTTGAATGAGATGCCCGATTACCGATTCGGGAGCGCTCGGATGAAAGCTGACGAAAGTGTTGAGGTCGCTATATATATATTGGTTGGCAGCAACAGTTGGCACATATATACTTATAATCTATATATATATATATAAATGAATGTTTGTCTGGATGTCCTTTATAGAATCGTAAACTATGCATTTGATCGTGTGATGATCTTTAGTAAAGTTGCTGTGCATGAGCCCACGAAGGTTTCTGAGTTGTTATGACCAATTTTCGACAGATGGCGCCACTGGTTATTTTAGTTGGTGGCGTAGCAATGCGCTCAGGGTACAGAATATATATATATATATATATATTATACGTATATATTATACGTATATATGTGCCAACTGCTGTAAAATAAAATTCAAATTTTTATAACATCAGTTTATGTATTTACTTATTTTGCCTAGTGTGTGTTTCTTTGGCCATAACAAAACCAGGGAGTTTATATACTGTTACTGATATTTCAAATTAATACATTTTAGAAGAATGACATAGATTAGTCATACGCCTGGTAGAATGAATAATTGACCTCCGATCAGGACTGAATATTTTTTTTTACAATTTAAAATGATATCTATAAATGCACAAGTTGGTTGATAGTGCCCATGTGAATAAATAAATTTGTATTTGACATTTGTACTTTTAAAACTAATTCACCGCAGCCTTAGTACGCCCCTCACGCTTAGCCTCCAGCAACTGAACTAAAAGATCTTCAATGAACGAACAGATATTCAAGTGAACGATGTCGAGGGCTACAATCGGAAACCGTTCAGTCGCCGCTCCCTATTCGAACCGCCTGACTATAACACCAGGTTATCTACCAAATCAATTAAATAAGCTATTCAAATTTCAAAACTACTTTCTATGCGTCGGTACGCCGTGGCCTGATCTTGTCATAATATTGCAGGTAAAATAAAAGGTTAGATTCGGTATCGTATTGTATGGAGAAATCACTGGTTTGGCCTTTGTTCGCCAATCTCGCGGTGTGACGCGGATAAAGACGTCAGCGTAGATGTTGCACTTTAATAAGATATCAGAGTCGATCGCCCAGGTGTGATAGCAGCTGAATTATAGTGGCACATTAGTGACTATTGACTGAACAACCGAGTGCCTTTCTAATGTTTAAAATTTCTAAATTCTATTGATGTTAACACCTATACAAACCAACGAAAGTCACAGTGACATTTAGTTTGTTACAGCTTATGTATAGGAGTACCTGTTAAGTTTGATTTAAATATCCCAAATAGTTCAAGGCCTTAGTCAGGGAAACTGGTCGATGATTTTGTGTTCTAAGGGAATCGACACATCAAGTAGAAGCCTAGCTTCTTTGGCTCGTGTTGCATCTTGCTGAAGAACTGGGTTATGGCGCTCAAAAGCTTCCTTTGTATCGCTAGCAGCACGTAATTTAGTCCTGAGAGTACTTGTACACGGTGATAGGGTACCTCACTTGCCTGGCTTGAAGCCCTCTTGTAGTAAAAATGACCTGTATTACAGAACAAAGTATTGGGCTTCGATTACACTGACGAATAGGGATATGAATTTTCTGATCTGGATGTGAATATATGAATAATATTTACCGGCGTCAGTTTCGGTTACGGATGTTAAGTTATTTCGGATTATCTGATTGTTTCGGATAATTTAGTTTATGGATATTAGATGATTTACCATTTACAAAAAATATAAAGTATTTACAAGGTTTGACTTACATCTAGGTATTATATCCACACAAAAAAAAACTGTTTAAAACGAGAGCGACGCGGATACCGCATCGGCTCGGCAGGTGAAAACTTGTTATAATGTTTTTCATTTAGGCTCCAAAATTATTCAAAATTTTATCCGAAATTATTCAAAACTTATCGGATTCGGTTACTGTTTCGGATATATTTTTATTTCATACGGTTACGGAGTTCCATAAGACCCGATATGACGAAGAGCTAGTTATCAAGCGGGTTTCTTATTTATTTGGTTTCTTGTTTCAGGCTGATAACGCGTTAGTGATGCTTTTTGTAACAATAATATCGACTGGCGATGACAACTTACGGTGAAGGAGACTGAATGTGATGGTTTTTCGACTATTAATAACATCAATCAATTTATATACGATTAAACGTATGTAAAGACAAAGCTTTTTCAGTACCTTTTTCTCCTCAGTTCGTCAATAGATTTTCTCTTTGTTTGGTAGATATAGACTACATTAGTGATGTTCATAAAAAAAAATAGGGAAACAGAAGGCTCTTCAATAATCGCGGCTGAATTTCGAGCACTAGTTTTTTTCAAAGAGGAGATGACTAAGATTTTGCAAAGCTACGTGCAATCGCGAACATTTTAGTGTTCACCCTTGTAGCTCCAATACTAGAATGACAAACGTCATGAAACAGACAGTCGCAATTACAATTAACGCTACAAGATAAAAGCTTTTCTTCGAAATGTCCTTTATGGCCTAAAGTTAACCTTTTATTCAACTAAAGGCCTTTATTCAGCAACTTAATTACCGCAGTGGAGATAAGATACGCGATTGTTAAAGGAAAAGCAATTGGCATGAGTTTTTATGAGTTGCATGTAGGTTAGCCCTTATAGCTTACCGAAGGTATTAAAGGCGATTTATTTTGTTGTTATGAGATAAGGATGCTCTGGCTTAAGTTCATTCGGGATACTCGATCTTTTGTAGATAAAATAGTAAGTTTTCTGGTTTTTCAACTTGATGTTAATTACACAAATTAATTTTTAAAAATAAGATTAGTACCTTCTTGCTGACATTTTATCTTTGGTGTAATCTGAAAATATCTAGACGCACGGAAGTGTATCAACCAGATTCGCTGTTTATTATTTCCGAAGTCGTGTTTATTTGCCATTTCAACTCTGGAATATCAAACATTATTGCGCGAAATTTTACATTTTAGTTTTAGTTTTTACTATAGATAGATTAATTCACTAGTTACGTTTAAATGTATGGGGTGAATATGAAAAATTTGACGCCTGATAAAAACGACTATTATTATATATGTGGTCAGCGGGTGTATCTGAACATAAGAATAATCTTAACTGATGCCAAGGGAGGGCGTGTTACTAGTATAATCTATATAATGACATTCTGATTACTTTCTATTTTTTGTTCGTGCTAATCTCAGAAACAGCTTATCCGATTTCGTTACAGTTTTGACTAATGTATTGCAGTAAGCGTCACTTAATAATAGCGTAACATAAATAAAAAAGTTATGAATTAATTATTATTATTCCTAATCCACAAAATGTGAAAATACCAACCCTAAAACAATGCAGATACTATTTCTAAGGGTAAGTTTTTGTGAAGCGAAGCGTACGAAGTTTACTGGTTTAAAATATGTTCTAAAATATCTTGGACATATGTTTCCATGACTATAAAGAAAGAAAGTAATGTAATATGTTACAAACAAGTTACTACTCATAACATTTTGAAGCTCTCCAAACAGTAAATGTATTAATAAAATGGTGCCATTTACGACTCAAATTTGGGGGTTTCTGATATGTCGGTCGCGTATAAACATCGTTTAGCTTTTTGTGGAACCATTTATTCAAAGATTACGGCGACCCGACGATCGACCCATAAAAAACAAACCCAAGAACCGCGGCAGAGGATACCATAAATACTGCCAAGGAGCAACTTGGGATGGTAAAAGGAAAATGATCGTAAATTACTTTTCACGAAACGTATAGTAATATTTTTAGAGCAACCTGTAACAAATGGTGAAAACAGAACCTTGGTATGCCTTTGTGTTGCCCATGTAATTGAATGTCAGGTTGCCACTGCTATTGTACTCGGCCATTGTCTTTATATATCTATAGTTTTAATAAAAGTGTAACGAAACAGAATTTTACGTAAAATATTTTTTGAAAATTTTATTGTTATCGATATATAGGACAAAATATATTTCTTTTGCTTTTTTTGTCTGTCTGTCTGTCCGTCTGTCTATATACTTATATTAGTTGATTCTTGGTATGTTTGTGATTTATATTTTAGGTCATAATTAAGGATACTTTTCATCTTCGAAAATAGGAATTTCCCGCGGAATAGAATTAGGAAGTTCTCGGGGAACTTTCCAAAGCGATTCGAGGGTGATTTACTAATACTATAATATATATACCTAATATATATATATACCTATTATAATATTGTTTTTAAACGTAACGCGTACCTTTTACATTTTAAATGTGACAGGTACTCGCGATTTTTGTGTTTTAGTTGTTTTTTTTATGTGTATAGAATGTGGCTCGTAGTACGTCCCCTATAAATACGAAGAAGATCTGATGCTCAGTTCTGGAGAGAAAATGATATTTGCTGTGGTAAAATTTACGCTGGAAAGCCAGTCCATCATTGACCATCTCGGGATCTGATGATGTGTCTCGGACACAAATAGTGCAACTCCTCAGTGGATTATAATAATCCTAACGTGTTTTAAACAGTTCGCTTAGCGGTTACATTGCAAAATCTTGTACCTACATCATCGAGGGGTTTGCGTCTAGGAATCTTCACCCCATGTTTTTTAAAGATAGCTTAAATCCTCAGAACTTTACATGTATTCAATGTTTTCATATACACTCATTGCTTTTTTACATTCCGATCCGAGTAGAATTCTATTAAATTAAGTTACAGTTACCTTAGTAGCGACTACCAACCGCTATAAAATAATATTGGTCACATAAAGACGGCTCACCTTGATAGCTCGCCACACCGCGAGCGATAAGCAACTAGGATTTTTTAAGGTTCCGTCGAATGAAGTAAGAGTTTCAAAATTGTATTTGTGTTTAAGATGTCTTCAGATATTTTTATGAAAATGATAGTAGATCTCGCTTTGTCTCAGAAATATTTTTTTTCCTTAACAAATAAAACCCGCACGATGGCGGTTTGGTGGTTCTACGAATTAGAGAAAAATTCATTTGTTGCAATAGCAGAGTAAAAACAGTCAAAATTTGTTTACTGCCCTGTTAACAGAGTTCTATGCTAAAGTTTATTTCTTATATCGTGTGAATAATCGTTGTTAATCGATAAAACCTATCGACACTAGATTAACATAAAATCTATAATAAATGTACAAATTCGACCTCTTTACAGTTTTATTATTAACGAGCGATCCGCTCTTTGCTCGGGAGCAATTTACTAATAAATAAAAAGAGAAGTTTGATCAGCAAAAAAATTGCCAGTCAGTTTTAGGAGAAATAATTTATCCGGCCGCATCTCTCAATAGACACTACTGTCAAACGGTACATCACATTTATTACTCAAGGCTTATTAAAAAAAATAACATTCAAGTTTAAGAAAAGTCTTAATGGATTTTCTATTTTTTTATTTCTACAAACTTTGTCCTCAGAATATTTAACAGAACAAAAACAATTAGCCAAATCAGTTAACCAGTTCTCATGTGATGGTCTTTCACTCATGCGGCAATTTATATTTCTTTATATAGATGTATTGAAGTACAATTTGTTATTTCTTTATTAGTTCAAGTGCAAAATAAATATTGGATAAAATTAATACACCATTAAATGCATATTTATTAGTATAATAAATATGTATATATATATAAATATTTATATAATATTCTATATATATATAAATAGTATATAAATATTTATTAGTATAATTAAATGCATATTTATTAAATATGCATTTTATGTCGTGGCATTAAGGAGTTAGTGTATAACTTGATATCTATATATTCCATTCGATTATTGTTTTTTTTATTATTTAACTAAATTTAATAGCAACCATAGATTTAGCACCCTAAAAATATTCATTAAATAGCTTTAAAAAAATTCAAGCTATCTATTGCTCCTTAGTTCACAGTGAAACATGTAACTTGTGCTCGTATATTCTCGAGCTAGCACACCTCAGTGAAGCCAAAATCGAGACCATTTACCAGCTATTTTCTCATATTTTCACTTTAAATGCAAATTGAGCATGAAATCCCCTACTTGATTTTCAGAATATATTGAATTATTCTATGATATTGAATCACTAAAGTATTGCCATAAATCTTATGCGTCCTAAATAAATAAATATGTACATGTGTCGAATAGTAAGTTAAATTATTTTTTGGAACTTTACGATATTATTTATTGGCGTAAGGTTTTGGATGTGAAAAAATAAAACAGTTAAATCTGAATCGGACTTGCGTGGTGTAGGGTTTGTACTGTAACTAAAAACTTAATGATATTCGTACAGGTTTTCTTGTTATTTATGTACAGGCATATCCATATTTGTATTTTTTGAATTTTTATGTACACTCACAATTGTTGAAGATTCAGGGGGAAAGTTCAATTTTCATAATTTTTTAAATTTCATTTTTATTAAAATGGATTAAAATCGAAGTTAAAACGTGCGGGCCTAACTCCATTTGGCTTCCTTTTTCAGTCTACCCAGGATACCTAATGGTGAGAATGAATGGTTACAAATTTATACGTATTCTTTAGGTATACTGTGAAGAGTTAAATTAATTTCAGATTAATCGCTTGAAACAGCTGTTCGAGGGAGCTTTTCTAATTTCTATTAGTGGGACAGCCGGACGTTCCAAAGTAAGTCTAAAGAGTAATTGATGGAATGTCTAATCTATCATTGTTAGAAGCCCAGATTATTTTATCGTTATTAGATTACCTAATGACTATCAGCATTTTTGGGTTATTATTTTTCAAGTGATATATTTTTAAGATATAAAAAAATAACATTCCTTATTTTATACAACCTAATTTATTCGACAGAAATTTTTTGCTTTAAATTTATTGAGAGAAACTTTACATTATGCCCTTAAGTTAACTCATAAATAACAATAAATAAAAATGTTGGTCATGAAACTGATCTTAAGAACTTCATTTATTAATTTGATAATTCATTCGATATTTGAAAACAATAAAAATTTAACATTTTAAGTTGTACAAAACATTTTCTTTAACCATTTTTTTCAAGATTTATTTTTCGCAGAAGTTGTTTTTAACAGATCTGTTTATAATTACACTTTCCTTTTGTTTTCTGAATGTTTCTAAAGTTTTCTGAATGTTTATAGACACATTTGATGGCCTTCTGATGGTAAGTGATCACCGCCACTTTTGGACGTCTGTAACCGATTCATTGCAGGACTAAAAGAAAGTAGAGAATCTGCTTTTTACTTAACTCTCCATCATTAACATTTTTAAAATATTTCATGGTTGATAGAAGTAGTTGGGTTGACTTCCCAGGCAGATAAAGAACCCTACCACCATTCACGAGTACCCTCGGGATTCAATTGGATGATACAGTGCCCGAGGCCTGTAACCCGTCAGGGAACTGCTGCCAATAAACCATGCGACAATGATTCAAATACAACGGCTCATCAGTTAAGCAGCATGCATCACAAGCACGGAAGACTCAAAAATGAATGGGGTAACTTACAAGGCATATTTAATACAATAATGGTAATATAAATGAATGAATTTTGTGAAGATTTAAGTTGTAAGCGAACACTATTGCTACTGCGTCTTCATCTGTCCAGAAGAACGAAATTGCTCTCTCAAGGAAGTGGAACGAAAAATCGTGTCGATAGCAAGACCTTAAAGCTTGTTGAACGTATATTTACTAGTAGAACATAAATAAAAAATTCTCATTCACCATATCGCACCCTTAGAATGAAATTGACTTAACTCAAAAATTGCAATTTATGGGAAATGACGAAGAAAGTTTTCAAAAATGTATGGTCTTGAGTAAATTTAAAGAGACTGATGTACGAGGTTTTCCCTTTTTCCCTTTCTCACTCATTATTCGGGCTCTTTTTCACCATGGGGTTTTAGAGTAGGCTTTTTTAAGTAAATTTATAGTGAAATCTGGAATTTCAGGAATTTTGAGTTAAAGTCACTTTCATTCTAAAGGTGCGGTATGCTCTCCTTGTCACTGACGTCATTTATAGCGTTGGAAGTGAAGTGCAGAATAGTGTCATAATTAAGTTTAACGTTCACACGATCATAACAGCTCTGAATGGTAGCAACGGACGCTCGTGTAGAACAGGATTCGCTGATTAGATTTTAATTGCCAGTTTGTTAATTTTCTCTTGACAACTTTCCACGATTTATACGCCGCAAAGCGAGTACTTTAAAGCTCTTATATATGCCGCATCTAAATATTACGTAGAACTATTGCTTGTATAGAATGGACTTGCGGGTATTTAGTGGTCGTTATACTATCACAATTAATCGATCTTAACATGATCAGATATGTCCTGTTTCATTTAGTTTTAAATCGGTCGGCTCTTCTGCTCGTTTGCCGACTAGTTAGTACCTAAAATTATACACCAATATATTTTTTATTCGACTAGTTATATAAAAATACATATGTATATATTTATAGGTACTGATTTTTATTAGGCGATTAATGTTTACAATATTTTATTCTTATAGCGTTTGGTTTGCTCTGGAAACTTTAAATTATAAACATATTTATTTATAGATTTCCACGCTCAGTAATGTCGCTGATGATTTGGGAAATTATCTCGTTCTCAGGATACGAAGTATACTAGATATTGATCCATAGTGTAAATTATAAACCTGCCATTCAGTGATTCTCTCTTCATGGTGTAACAGACAGACTAAATCGATAACAAAGTTTACTGTATTAATTGTTTTATGTCACTAGTCAACAAACAAGCTTACGAGCCACCTGTTTGTAGTGGTCACCGTCGCCCAGAGATTAGGTACAGTAACTCCAAAGGCATCAACGAACTGTTGCTGACCGAGAAGAAAACGGGGGACTCGCAATAATATTGGTTCTCCGACTTTGCGACCGAAACACGTATAAAACATTACACGGACGATTTTAGAAGGAGTGTAGTTGCTATTCAGATGAGCAAAATACGCTACCACCACGCAAATAACGTCAGAACTAGACTGGCCTCGTCCGTTGTTCACCAGGGTGAATCTCGAGCAGGGGTGGTTGACTTGGCCTCAAGGATGGATAATAAAAATAATAATAATAACGTTTACACACTCACACCCCCGCACTAGAACTCCCTGTGTTGCGGGTGGCATGGACATACACAATTATCACATCACAAACACCCATGACCCGAGAACAAACATTTATCTGTCACATAAATATCTGCCCCGGCCGGGAATCGATCCCGGGACCCCACGCTCGGCAGGCAGGGTCACTACCAAATGGTCTACGGGGTCGTCGTCATGGAGTCGCTTACCTCGTCTTACTCGTAGTATAGATTAAAAATTATCTTTTGGACAAATTGTCACAGCTTAGAATAATACTAAATACAAGTCTTACCACAACTTATGCTATCAAGCTCGTGAGACTATAGAACAGCTTCTATTGCACATGAATTCTACACTCCGAATTACTACGTGATTGGTCGGACTAGTTCGTCCTAATGTAACATTGCTAAGGCGTATCGGTAGATGCCCGATACTGTGGCTAAGGTTGTCAAAAGTAATCGGTAAAAACTAAGATTTTTATACTGTTTTATGATATTACCCATAGCATTCCTTCTTCATTCTTTAATGGAAGACAAATGAGAGAGGTATGACTACAGTTTTAATTACAAATTATAGATACCTGAAAGATAATATTAGTTTACAAATTTAGTTTAGTAATATAGATTATTATTATTTAATTATGAGTATTATGGCTTGATAACAAAATTGTTTATAAGTAGTGACAAAACGATATATATATTCTAATAAATCGCGTTTGCTTCGTTTTGGAAAATTCCGAATGATCACATAGATTCCCCGAGATTAAAAGTGTATTAGATATTAGACCTATAAATGTGGGATTCAAACAAACCGAGAATCATTTAAATCTGTGCAGTAGTTTTAGTCTCACACACGAACATACAGATAGACAAAAATATGTTTTGGAATCTATATAGATAACAAAGTTTAAGTACAGGTTCATTTAAATTCTCGAAACTATTCCATGTACAGATTTTCCCCCTTAAAGTTGTATTATTAGTACAGATATTCTCCAAAATTATATTCTCATTAATAATAACTAGGTTTCGCTACGCGCCAACCCTGAACCAGGCCCACAACACTCAATTTACAAGATAGCACACGTATTATTTAAATGCCTAAAGAAAGCTATTGACCGGCCATCGGTGCTGGCGCAAAATGAATTTTTATTATACATTATATTCCTACTCACGTAATTGGAGTGCTCTTGAACTAAGCAATCGATTATGTGATAGTGTTGATACGTTGTAGGTGTGTTTACGGCTTGTTTTCATTAGTTCTAGTACCCGTATGTGTGTACTGGTATTATAAGTGATGAATTGAACGTTTTGAGTCTATCAGAAATAGTTGCAATGTAATGCTGGCCGTAGTGGTAGCAAAACAAGTGGAAATTAATTAAAAGTGCACTGTTTCAAATGTTACAACTAACGCGTGGATAGGCCACATTGCAGGTGATCACCAGTCCATGTACTCCTGCAACATTAAGATATTGCCGGTAAAGAAGAAACCTTAAACCGGGTAGGTAACTGGCTTTCAACTAAAATCATATCACGGTTGATTTTGGAGGGGGATAGCTAACCAGGCAGGTCAAAACTGAATTGCATTGCACATGTACTAAAAGATTAATGTGCATCGTACAAACTCCTCTGCATGTTACAGAGACCTGTTGCTATATCCTCGATCGGTGTTCAGTGTGAATCACCATTGGTATTCACTTAAGGACGAATGCATCCTCTTATATCCGAAACTTATATCTCCGGACTTCTTCATAAAACCATCACAATAGTTAAACGATACGATCTCGTAAAGTACTTTGAGACACAAACCTATTATGAAAATAATTAATAATCGAACTATTAACGTGCTCTCGGAAATGCCGAAGCTGTCGGTGACCTGCATCTATAAAGTGAAGGACAAAGTAATGCATCAAATATTATACATATAAATATACCTAAGGATTTTTTAACGATTACTCGAAACAGATTAGATGAGGATTTATTGGACTAGACATCGCATGTGTAATCATCGTAACACCGTGTCAAGGTATCTAGTTGTGTTAATATTTCTTCATTCATTTATTTTAAGTCAGCCGTATACAATTACTTACTAAGTACGGGCACAAGTATAAAAGTCATTAAATAAAACGATTAACATACTCGTAGCTTCAGTTCTCACTAAGATCAAGATAAAGCTTTACACTAATTTAACTTTAAGTTTTTATTTATTTTTTACCATCCGATGCGAGAATTCTAACAAGACAAATACGTTGTTGTAAACTAAATTTTAGTCTGTACAACAATATAGTATCGGTATCTATAATTAGAATAGGTAACTTACAAGGATTTTTTTACCCAGCTAGGTAATATATTTAACTTATGTAAAATTATGTTTTAAAAGAAATGGACGACATTTGTCAATTAAATGCATTAAATGATTATGTTAAAAAACGGGTATTGTAGCGGACGTCAACGGAGCACGGTGAACGATCTCCGATAGGTCGCTTTAGCCAAGTGCGGATTGGCTGACCAAACACATTTTAAAAAACATTATGGTGAATTCTTCGGTATGCAGGTTTCCTTACGATGATTTCCTTTACCAATGCAAATGTTTGAAAATTTAAAAATGCGTGTAGAATTCGAATTCTGTAAATATCAACACCAGTTACTAATTCACTTAACTCAACCTTACTTACTCGACCTTTCGCTCAGTAGACATAGTCTCCTCAAGTATCTAAAACCAGCCCAATCTTACCTGTACAGACTCGATACTAGTTATCGACTTTTACAGGAAAACCTGTAACAGAAATAAATGAAAATTATTGGTGGAACTGATAGAAAAATATAACTTCGATTCCCATGTAATAAACAGCCAATTGCCTATCAACGGATCGCTTTATATGGCGGCGGGTGTCGCGTTTCCCCTCACGTATGTCTAGTTACGCCGGTATCATTATGGTTGGGTGTTCTGACGAGATTTTTTGCTTCAACGGCGAAGGAGTATTTGCCAATCAGCTGGGATATGAACACTATGGAGTGATAAATTATTACTTGTTTGGATGCCTAGAGAAGGGTAGATTAAGTGTCACCTAAAAATCTTTTTTTTTTTCACTTAATCTGTAGTATATTTTTAGATTTAAAAATCATCTATGGTTTACATTTTAACAAAATACAACTTATGACGTCATGACTAGCTTCGGTATAATTTTCAATGTTAAGGAATATGAGCTATGACATCATGTCTCGTTTCGGTCATGTTAGATTTATACAATTCTGCATGACTTGAGATTAAAGATACTAGTTGTATTATTTCATTTAGTCTTTCTTTAGATATAGGATTCGTTTGATTGATAATTTAGGTTATATTATTTAGTTTTAAATTATACGAATTTAAATTACTTTTTAATTTTTTCTTTTGCTGCTTAATAGGAACGCTTTCTCGCTTAAGATAAGTTTTTGTTCGCTCCGTTCAGAATCTTAAATAACTTTTTATTGTTCAATGTTGGTTTTCATGTTTTTTGTAATGATATAATAATCACATGTAATCATCAGAACAGTTGTAATTTTAATGCTTGATGGTAACATTTGCCTGTGTGTATAATTTTAAGTGCAATGCTCTATTTATTATGATTATTTCCCAAATATTTCTACGTTAACAATGACAAAGTGTAAGAGCTATGTATTTGATATATTTATCTGTAAACTACACTTACACAAATAAATTAATTTTAATTTGTATTTGTGCCCAATTGGAGGGTGCTGTGTGTCTAATTGACATGTAAAGGATGTCATTACAATCCAACAGGCGGCTGTATATTTCAAATTGTCGCGACGCCATAATTCTCATACCTACGCTTCAAGGCGTAGGAATTCTGTAATTGTAAAATAAATTGAAAAATTTGAGCACGTATTTCCCACATAATAAACACTCTATTTTCTATCCGTGCACCGCTGTATATGGCGACGGTGAATATCGAAAGGCGGTTTCCCGACAAATAAATAGAGGCACGTACATACATATGTATGGCTACATTACGATGTACACGCTAGTTTTTTTTAGATTACCGTGGATAAAGATGTCAGTGAAACGGTGCCTGATAAAATATAATAGTCGTATTTTTAAACTAGTAACGTTGTAAGGAGCTTCATTCGTCCTAACTCCAAGTTAACATCTTCTACTCGCGGTGTAGTACTTGCTGAACAATGAATGACCTAATAACGGCCGGTCGGTAGTAATGTTCGTAATTCAATGCAGATGTTATTCGTGCGTTAAGCTACGGTTTATTATTTAGGGCTCGGCTAACTACTCTAGGTCGTGTTAGTAGGTATCAATCGTCAAGTGACTGTGAAGTGTTTAGGTTGCAGCCAGAGCGAGTAAAAGTGGATTCTTCTCTTTATCGTCGGTGTTGTTGATGACCATGAGTGTTACCTGCCTGTTTGTCTGCTATAATCATAAAAAACTGATTCGTGAAGACATACATATTTTTTTAAACAATTCTTCTTTTTTTGTTATTAACATATAAATATAAAAGTTTAATCGTACCAGTTACCTAACTGCAGTATTAAATCTTTAAGAACTTTATGGAAATCTTTGTGCAAAACACGCAATTCTCTTTTACGAACGCCTTCGATGGCAATAAAAATATTTATCTCCTCACTACTCGTTTGTCATAAAAACTATGTTGTTAAGTAAGCTTCATCCAGCACGCATTAAATCAACTTTTCTATTTCCACCGGTCTTCTGACTTGGTTAGTGGACATGTTTTCACTTAATAAGGCAACTGGTAGAGCACGTAAGACTCGCCATTAGAAATGGGCCTTATATCTCGCGCTAGAAATGAACCTTATCATGAGTTGACCTATATGACTGTTCTAGTTTTTACGTACGAACCAATTATTTTATTCTCAGCTGTATAATTAGTTGGCAATTCTTAAATATTTCAAAGAAGGATGAGATGTTTTATATCTGTCGGAGACAATCATGAATATTGTTCGTAAACGGAGAATGGCACGTGACCCGAGTGATGGCAGCTACGTCGCTGTGACTCAACCCTTGGCAGTTCGCGCTTCAACGGAACCTAGCTGAGTGACACGGGCTATGGCAGGCCTCACTTGTGTATCACGTGTGGTGCCTCGCTGTTAGGAACTGACTTACGTTACCTTTATAATTATTATCACCATCATCGCCTTACCTTATCCCATTATCTAGGGTTGACGCAGTATGTGTTTTCCTTCCATTCATCGCGCTTTCCTGTCATACTTATGTTTACTCCCACCTCATTCTATCACCCCTAATAGATTCTATTCACCGTTTCTTGGGCCTTTCTCTCGCTCTGTATCCATCTACATTCGTATTCATGGCTTTTTTGGTCACATGGTCTTTATCCCTTCTCATCACATGCCCAAACCATTCCAACCTTCTACTTCTTACTTTATCTATTACAGGCGCTACTTTTACATTACCACTTATATACACATTCCTGACCTTATCTGCCCATGTCACTCCACACATCCATCTCAACATTCGCATCTTGGCAGAGTGGAGACGTTTCTCCTCACGCACTTTAGCCGCCCAGCTTTCCGAGCCGTACAAGGTCAGATAATCAACATGTATATCGAATATAATAATGTATACTTATTTTTTGGATATACCTATTATTAATTACTAAACTACTAAACTAATAAATTATTCTTATTATATCAGTTCCATTTATATAGAGGTAATTTATGTTATATACATATGTAGTTACATAAAAATGTCACAATATAGGCAATAAAAGTTTAGTAAATAATGTTATTGTACAATGCAGTAATATTGTATTTAGTAGTATCAGTATGAGCAGGAACACGTGTTAGAGGTTTCCCAAATGAAATAATCAAGTAAAGGTTCAATGTAGAAATTGCCTGACAAAATGAATAATTGAAGCAGCACATAACATAAATAATTTCCAAATTTTAACAATATAAGTCAGACTCATAAAAGAAACGACAATTTGCTTTAATTAGCAGGATCCGATAAAATTAGCAGTATCCCCTAAATTCAATACGTTCAGCAAACAATTTGAAGAGGTAACGAACATTTCATAACAAGTACATGATTAAACAAAGGGTTTAATATAGCGTCGGAATTGTCAATATTTACTGAAAGCATTTTTATATCAGTTTATTGTATTGAAATAACCTTTCTATATCTAACGTGCTGGAAACATCAATACAACTGTATATTATACATATGTACTTGAATCAGCGATCATGAAGCGCACATTACCTGTCGGCCGAGTTAACCAACTAAGCAACTGCGAGTGCGGTAGATGGATTGGTAATGGAAAATCTTCTTGAACGTTTGCGAGCTCCATGCGGTAGGTTAAGCCCATGGTTTCGATTGCGGTTATTAGATAGGAATCTTTAAGGCCTATGGGGGGTATGAAAATTTCCAACACTTGGGTTGGTAAGTAACCCTGACCGATTACAAACAGGAGCAGTATGGAATACGTTTCACACCTTTTCTTATTATTGGTGATGGACGTATGTATTTGACGATGAAGCCGGACATTACGACTTGTATTTTGGGTTCGCATGCTTAATGACATTAACACTCAAAACCCACACTAAGATTCCCGGTGCTGCGTAACGCATGGACGTACACAAATATTATTTGCGAACAAAATATATCTTTTACGTTATTGGCTGCCTCGGTCGGAAACAGAAAAGTAAGTTTGAGTATATCGGAAATTGTACACGTTTGTATCTTACTTAAATCGGTGTTTGGACCCGATGAATCGTAAATCATGTTTATCGTGAGATAGCGGCAGCGGCGTGATACTTTTAATACAATACCTGAATGACTGATGGCGTAGTTTGACTTTCGAAAAGGGTTTGTAAAAACAAACATTGAATAAATATTATTTTATTTCAGCCTGTCAAAATTATTTATAGTCCATTTGTTAGTATGGTCCGCTGAGTTAAGCGTTTAATATTTGAGTCGATCTGCACCATCCAATTATCGGACCTTTTATATGCGGTTAAGGAAATGTTCAACCATTATCAAGTAACAAATTAATAAAAGGAAGATTGCTGATCTTATTAATTTACTTCCCAATAACTAAATAGATTTCGACAATAGATATCGTAAAGTCATTTACTGATATATTATTAAATATTAATAGTATTGAGTGTTTCTTACCATCAGCTTTATGATAGGAAGGAAGGTGGAGATTGTGCTTTAATACAAGGCTAGCGCTCTGTCCCGATTACGTTCGACGCGGGTTAATTATGATTAGGATGTATTGTGTATGTGAATAACACTTATCGGCAGAGAATTCTCAAACGAATCATGTAGCGTATTTTTGATACCATTGATAACAAAGAACATAACTTTATCCCAACTTAGTATAGATTCAATGTATAATCATGAGGCATTCCGACTTATTGAGAGTAGAAATTCACCTGTGACGGACTGGTCGTAATTTTGTTATTCCAACTGTGATTTTATCGTAGTAACAGGTAACAGACTAGCCCCTATGATAACAGATGGTATTATAGCTACTCGGATAACTAACGAATGTACTTCCATTTAGTCCCAACATAATTGAAGTCAAAAAGGGCTACACGTTAAACAAAGGCAGGCAATTGTCAGTCACCCAAAGTACAGGGAAAGTACCATGTAGGCAGCCTGTACAAGGCGTCAATCAAGCGCCGGGAAAGTGGACAACGCAAATTTACCTGTCAAAGTGTTATGACGAATCTGAAGAAAGCATGGACCTCATCTTGTATGTCACTCGGCTCGTTTGTTTAGTGATTGGGTGCGTTTGTAGGGAAGAAGGCAAGCAACACAATTGTGTATCCTTGTCGGTACAAAAATGTACGTAGTACGTATTGGAATAATACTTGTAAAATATTTACATACAGGCGGGTAGAGAAGAGAATTTGTAAGAGGCATTAAAAGAAAATATTTTTGTAAATCAATTGGTAATTACATATAAATAAAGAAAAAATACTGAAACTCTAATACGCAACCGCGGATTTAAACTCCAGCAATTAGTTATGAGTGTAATAGGCATTTAACGCCTTCAAATAATACTTTTTTACGTTTTCATCATTATATGATAGTGTATGAAATACGTGTATGATTATAAAAGCGAAGTTATGGAGCTCTGTAACCGTGACCGAAACTATTGGATATCCGAAATAAAAATATATCATAAACCGCAACCAAATCCGATAAAAAACGTTGCGTATACAAAAGCAAAAAAATAAAATACAATGGTTTCGCTATCTCGAAAATAAGCAACAAAATAACCCAATAATTTACATATGTTTTTACTATGATAAACGCACCCTGAAATAGCCTCTGTAACAATTATGACCTATGTGTTTTCTAAGCACTAGAATTGGATGTATAGGTTAATATCGCGCGGTCATGATATAAAGTAGATGCTAACAGATTACTCGCATTGGGGCCAGCGACACAAATAAACAAGGCATTCCATCTCGGTCCCCTGGAGAAGCAATAGACCTGACCGTGTCATTCAAATAGGACATTTAATATTTGCTAACTCAGTACTTGGTGATAACAGAACTAGGGTCTCGTGTATTGAACAGTACAAATTGGTTGAGTGCGTGTTCTAATCCTAATGTCAGAAGTTTCTGTGACGCTCGAAAGCCTGGTATATGTGTTAATGATTACTATTCAGCGATAACAAAGGGGAACAACGGCTTGATATGTGTGGCTAAACGCTCAGAATATTTAGCTACTAGCGATCACTAATCTTACTTCCGACCGCGCCTTAGTGGCTTAACTCCTATGATTATTTATGGAAACCCAATCCAACAAGCTATGAGCGCTTCAAGTGAAAAGAAAACTTAAGGAAAGTTTGTAACTTTGAAAACATGCGACGAATGGAACAATATCCCTTAGTCTAGACTGAAGCGGCATATATTAGAGTATTGGACTCTCAGACGGCGTGATAACGATAATAATAAGAAAAGGGAGACCTACTTCCTTAAGTGAGTCGGCCGGTCGGTTAGTTTTAATTGTAAATTGACAGCATTGTTGTATATAGCCCACATTTAATAAAGGCAAAAATTCTTTAGGGCAGGTTCCTCATAACATGCTTGTTTTGGGTATAATCTGCGCTGTCCATCGCTGAGTCCATGCCAAATTCACCTGCTCATAGCGCAGTCTGCCCATCAACGAACAGGACAGCAATGGCACTAGATACCTCCTATCAGAGGTCGCTGAACTCTGTATCCTCCCAAACCTGAATCTCCGCGGACTCTATGTATGTTTGATATATGTATATTAAGGTCACTGAGTCTTCAACTGCTTAGAATACGACAAACACTGAGACCCAGTTTACAAGATTTTCTATTGTAATTATCATAGACGTGGAAACGAGTACTTGTTTATCATATGAGTTCAAACTCGGTTTAATCATTGTGAATGAAGATGGATAGAATGTAAGCCACTATTAAATAAATAGGTCACATCTAAACATCGTTTGAGATACGTTTTTATAAAGTCAATGAAACAAACGAAAACAAATGAGGTTCAGAAACAGAAAGCAAAAACAAAACATCGCACTCTTTCGGGAATAGTGCGTCAGATACCATAAATCTGTTTAGTATATTTACTTTCGAATTGGGGTCTGTAATAACAGTGTTTGTGAGAACGAAAAATGAATTTACTTTCGTTTAAATGGTTAAGTACCCGGAACAAGGTCTCGGCATCACTCGAAAACGAAAGTGATGCTATGAGTTGGGCTCGTGAAGCGATATTTTTGTAGAAAGGGACGGTTTTGTTTTCTCTAATTTTGAAGGTCGGGTCGTCGCCTTTTTGGTGTGTGTGGCTTTGATGAATAATTCGTAGCGCAAAGTAGAAATATGGAGGTATTAAAATTGTCCTTTTTAAAAGTTCTAGCTAAAGCTGTTCATATTGTTTTATTGCAGTTTGCTACGTCGGACAAAAAATAAAAAATGTAACGATTACAACTATTTTTACTCTTATGTATTACTACTGTTAATCCAAAATAGAGAACTGCATTATATGATATATCAGCTGATAACTTACATACATATACATTTTTTTTTTATGGACAGTTAAAAAGACATTTAATAGAACTAACCATAACTTCTTCATCTCCGATACTCTTGATCTGAACTCTTAAAACCCGGGTATTCAGGTTTTCACGTATAATTTGTTGGGAAACGTACTCGTATACGATTTTTAACCGATGCCATTATACAATTTAATTGGTATAATTTTTTTAGGGAATATTTTTTTTTTAGGTTTTAAGATTTGTTTTTTTTAGGGTTTTTTGTATTTTATATTGACCCAGTTACACCGTTGACAGTTGACACCTGACAGACGTTAATGACAGATGGTCATGTCATTTTCTTTCACAACACACAACACTAATTACAGTATCACTGCGTACTGAACTTGTTAGTGTTTTCGATCGACATAAATTGATCGGTAGTTTCCGTTTTTGTGATAATTTCAATTATTTATTTTTTTTGTTAAAATACCTATGATGTTCGTTGATATTTACAACCACTGGTACAAAAAACCTGGAATGATTTGACTTTTACCTAAGATCACAAGTGGTCAATATAACTCAATTCATTGCTCTATGTTTAGCACTATTAGTAATTATACACACAAATTACACAAGCACCAAGGTGAATGACGTTTAATCAAATGACAATCATGCCGAGTAATTCACCTCACAGCGAGTAATTGTACTGTAACGGTGCACTTGTCACGGCAAAATTATATCAAGTTAAACTGTGCCGTTGAATGTCTGAATTTTTTATATTTGCTCAATATATTAATAATACATAAGCGTGCAATCATCATCGTCATAATCATGTCAGCCGGACAAAGCGTTTAATGTTATTGCTTTATATAGCCGACAAACAAACAGACAAGTTACCAGATGATGGCTACCACAGCTTATAGACGTTGTAAAATCGAAGGAATACCCAAAGCTTTATCGGTATGAATCTCAGTGACCTCCAATAGGATCCATTTGGCACTAAATAACACAAACGCTCAGCTAACACAAACACTCAGTTAACACAAACACTCAGCTAACACAAACACTCAGCTAACACAAACACTCAGCTAACACAAACGCTCAGTAAACATAAACGCTCAGCTACCACACTAAGATGCTCTTTTATTAATGGCATGGGCAAACTTACTCGTAGCTGTGATGTATAAACCGCAAAGACCTGAATGTAATCATGTATTTGTCACATAAATATCTGCTTTAGCCTGGAGAGAAACCCAAAACTTTTTCGACTGGCATGATTAATTACAACGGAATTACAGGATTATCTAGTTTATTTATCAGTTACTATCGACCCGTCCCGACTTTGTTCGGGTGCAACATTTAATAACTACGCATATAAAATTAAAATATAGCCAATAACTATCTGGAATAATGCACCTTTCAAATGGTAAAACTATTTTTGAAATACATAGGTTAGTTTCGAATCGGTTTATTTATTAACATCACATTAATATTATGACTTAAACTAGTATTTTGTAGATGAATTTGAAATCAACGTAATATTAATAAATAAGTTCAACTGTTGTTGACAGTATCGGCTATTAATTCAAGCTAGAACGACTCCTTTCCCATGAGCTAATTTACCATAACGGAACGATCAGCTCGCCATTTAAACTATAACGGCCATATCGATCAGCTTCTGATTTTCCAGTGTTTTCCAACGAACGAGAGTGTTTTCACTCGATCCATCGTTCGCTTGATTGCTCGTCGCTTGTCGTAGATAAGTGCGCGTCAAGCGTCGCTTTTTTACGCTACTCAAGTGTAAGTTATTGTGTACACGCATGTCTGGGCATGACAACAGAACAGCCAATAATGAGAAACTTGTAAATTTTTAGTCATGTATAGAATTCTATCTAAGAATAGTTACCCACTTTAAAGCGCTTCGGGAAATAATCGTCCTGTTTATAATTATATATATCCTGTTGAGGATTTCGATACTGTTGTGTAATAGAGTGAGATTAAATATTAGAACTGGGAAGAGAAAAGATGGGCAGAAGTGAAAAAAAATGTTCCATGTATGCCTCAACATCATGCCACAGAATATCGAAAGTATTAAGATAAAAAAGTGTTTGCACTTTGTTACTAGCGACCCGGACCGACTTGCCTTCAAAATAAAAACACTGATGTCCAAGTGGTGTCAACGTTACTTTGGCACACAAAGGTCTGGGTTTAAATATAGCGGACACCGAGCCGTATGCTCGCGTTGATAAAGGAAAGCATAATGGTAAAATGAAGAACGAGTAACAAGCATATTCCACCCTTCCGACTAACTTACGAACGTTTACGGACAACAGTGACCATTTAACGTACTATCAGTTGAACAGTTTGCTCGTATGTCGGCTAAGAAAACAAACATACCCTTTTTATTTAAATAGCCGAAAAACGACAGACGAGCCACCGGATGGTAAGTGGTCACCGTCGTCCATGGACATGAGTAAGACTAAAGGTATCACTGATGCGTTATCGGCCAGGAAATGAGAAGAATGGAAGAAAGTACCTTAACGTGTCTTTATAATATTGCCTTAAAACCCACACAAGCTCAGCAGTGGCATAGATATAACCGTGACGATAATGTATCTAAAATATGAGAACAACTTCTGGAAATTTCCCAATCGTGAAACTACATTCTCAGAGGCCATATCGACGATCGTATTACGCTACGTTACGCATATTAACCTTGATTAGATAATCCTTTCACTTGTAATAGAGAGCTTCGTTACTGCATTACGCGACACATGATACCTGAGATTATTATGGGATATCTTTTCATGTAAGTCGATTCCTACGTACCCTGAAATTTGAGGAAATGGAAATTTAAACGACCAACTAGTTATTTAACTAGTTAAAGCCACTGTGCCGGGAAGAGTATAAACTCAGATTGCTTTAGCAATGATTTACAGTAGTTATACATTTTTAAAGATAATATTCCATTCATGTGTAAGGGAAAATCTTCATGTAAATCTATTATTCAAACTATCTCGCACGGCAATGCACGGTCTTATTTCAGACTAGGTGTGTCCGCGACTTCGTCCGCGTGGAATTGAAAAAAAGTTATTGAGTAGAAATAAATGTAGCCTAAGTTACTCCTTATTACATCAGCTACTTGCCAGTGAAAGTCCCGTCAAAATCGGTCCAGCCGTTTCAGATATTAGCCGGAACAAACAGACAGACATACAATAATCGTAAAAAATGTTATTTTGGTATATGTACCGTATATACATTCATATGCATGTAGTAAAAAGCGGTTATTTTAATATTACAAACAGACACTCCAATTTTATTTATTGGTATAGAATAGATATAGAGTAGCAAACCGTCCTAGCTTCTCAGAAAAACATCGCCTCACGATTAGAAATAGCACCTGCATGGTGTTACGACTTGGTTTGTCTCGTTCAATGAATTTATAACTTTTATATTTATGGACGGATTGCAATGGAACGAACTTTAAATATTAAGTGATGCTGACTGCAATACATTAGCGAAAACCATAACGAAATCGGTTACGCCGTTTTTGAGATTATTTCGCACGAACGCACAGACAAACAGAAAAACATGTTAATAATTATTTTTCGGGTTCTATTGCGTCAATAAAGGCCCCTAAAATAGTTTTTCTCATGTAACCGTCATGTTTAGAAAGCAATAAGTCAAAATTTTATTATATTTATCATATTATTTAGTGCGTTTTTTGACACGGGGTATCAAATAACCTTGAGGATTCATCTTGACAAAAATTAAGTACCTGTGTTCACAGTTAAAAAAGTAATATAAGAAAAGCACGAAATCCAGAGATCCAGATCCAGAGATTCGCGTCGAAAATCACCGTATGATTACTGTTTTATTGACTAAAAGTGCTTTATAATATTAGAAGTTTTATAGGTACCAGGCTAAGATTAATACTAAGCCAGAGTGTAGTACAAACGAAACTAAATTATGCCGACAGCTGTTATTGGTCCTACACCACCCTTGCGAGTACAAAAATTTGAAACAACACATTCAAAATACTTGTGCAAGATTTTACTTTAATATTCCTCCACACTCACACGTTTTAATTCTCTTAAATAGTGGCATAATTCTAAAAATGCAATACTAGTACTATCAGCATTTGCTTTCTGACGCTTTTGTTAAATATGAATACGATCCATATTATTTTTATCGAATAAAGGAGATACGAGACATAAGAACAATGCATGTTAACCTAAGTTGTTTTTACAATCCTTTATCCTCTTATTATACTGCCCGTTACGTGGGAGTTTCAAATAAATGTCCTAGAAACCTGGAAACAATTTATAATTTCAAATAATTAACATCGTTCACGTTATTAAGCAATAAACTGTACTCGTATATAGCACAAAAACACATAAATATATCTCATAGTATTTTAGATAATATTTAGTATATCTATATTATATACCACGATTAAATGTACGTGGTAATTGTTACTCTTTAATCTATTATGAAACATGATTATGAAAACTACTCTATTCATGCGCTGTTCTGAAAATCAGCGACATGATTTCTTCGAGAATTGGTTCTCAGAGTGATGTGCATGCAATAAGTTCTGTTCCATGTAAGTGTTGTATATGCTTTTGAAGATAAATTAACTTTATTGTATTTCATTATCATCATTAGATATCATCATCATTTTGCACAAATAAATTTCAAGTAAACCTCTATTTGACATTAACTTGTACAAAATGATGATTGATATGGGGCTAAATATGAAGAAACTTTTATGTTCCATTAAGAAATAATGTCATATTCACAATTGTTCCAAAGAAGATTAGGGTAATACATGAATACCTTATTGAAGGCCTTTTCTCACCGTTTCGACCTTTACGAAAGTATTTGAAGGACGTCACACTTATTCAATCTTGCTACAGTACCTATTGTATTATTCATTACGTCCCCACACCTATACTTTTTACCTCGTAAAACTCCTCAAGGATACCGAATTGGAAAAAAATTATGATAAGTAAATTCATAGTAACGTAATATAATATTTTATTTTATCATATTCTTTTGGGCAAAGTTTGCCCTTATTCTATTTATTTCAAAGGGACTATTTTGGGGTTGGGTGGATACGATGAAAAACAGAATCTTTAATATTATATGTCAATGTGTCTAGCTGTCAATAAGTTTGTCTTTTACTTTCTTGGAATCTACTGGATAGAAAAAAAATCGGAGGCATTAATGAAGACTGCTGACGGAAGTGAAAACTGAAAGCTGCATGTTGAAATTTTAATTTATTTTGGATTAAAGTTATAAACATTAAACTGATTTTCATCTGCAAACTAAATAATCGTAAAACTGATTCTGGTATGAATATTGAAAATATTTTTAAATAAATGATTAGTTTTTGAATTTTTTATCATTCCTTTTTGTAGATAAATTTTTAATATATTAACGAAATAAACGTTTTCTTTCTTTCTTTCTTTCTTATTTAGTACTCACAGTTGCACTGCACAGTGATCTGACAATTAAACAATTGAAATAATAATCAAATTAAAACACAATTCAAAGAACAATGCACAGTACACATACATTTATTTACCTTAAACATTAACAGGTTGGTAACCCATAGGATTTCCCCTACCAAAACTCGTCTAACGCGCCTATAGAAGTTTTCACTTCAAAAATTAATATGTTTGTATCTACAAAGTGTGTGTACAAAGTTATATATACAATGCATATAGAGTTTGGTGACTAAGTAACCGGCGTATATTGTAACAAAATAGTTCTGATTTCGATGGTACAGTTTTAGTGATAATTTAGAACATATAAACTGTTAAGTATATCACGAAACATATAAAATAAATGAAAGAGACGCGTTCTAAGGTATATATATTAAAATATTTTGTTTTTGTATAATTTAAATATTCAAGTATAATAAATTCTTGGAAATTTGCCATTTTTGCTTACCCTCAAAACTACAATATATAATTGCTGACCCATGGTTTTTAATAAACCTACGTGAAAATACTATTTTCCCAAATTATAATAAGATTCTCAGAATATTCCTTAGTACATTGTTAGTACGAAGCCATGTGGAGTACCACGCAAGATCAATTCGAATATTACTATATTTTTTTTAAACTCTTGCAAATTAAATCACTCGCAATATCGGGATTGAACTAGGTAGTACAGCAGAAAGAATCTGCCGCGATTACCTCTTGCGTTGCTCAGGACCATGAGCAGAGAAGTTTGGCTCGGACTCAAGGATGGATTGAGTCTAGATCAGTTACCCTACGATTGGCCATATTACTCTTATAACTTGGATTTGTCACCAACCGAGCTAATACAAACAATACATACATACATACATACATACATACATACTTTTACCGTGACAACTTGAAAAGGCTTAGCGTGGGAAAAAACAGTGAACAGAGAGAATGGCTTCGGGTTCCAGCTTGATGCAGTTGATGCAGATGATGAGTCACTTCCTCTTCTAAACACTTGCGTATACCCGTAGGAATCAGCTGCAGAGGCCTCGCCGTGTTCCATCGGAAATCCAATTTCAAAATAAATTCGGCCTTACTCTGTCAACTTAGAAATACTTAAAAGATTTCTGTTTAAGATGTTTTAAAGGATTAACGACATCTAGTGTAAAATGGTTGCTATTCATGACCATCAACAAAATAAACTCATAAATCGAAGTTCATAAAATTTTATTAATTAACACATTCCTTCTTTGAATCACAAGTAAAAAAATGATTAATGTTATTCCATACGGGACAACTGACTTTCACTGAAACTTGTACTGTTTCTCATAATACATTCAGTGTATTACAAATTTCATTGGTCAAATTTAAAATTGTTGAGTAACGTGAACCAATAAAAAGTTGTTCCATTAACGTGAAGATAAACCTTGTTAGGGAAACAAGAGGGAACTTGAGTGAAGTGTATAGAATAATCTGGCTCTCTCCTAATAAAATCCTTATTGACACTTGGATCAATTTACGAGATGTGTTTGTACAAATGTGGAATGTTGTGGCTACGAAACTGAAGGTTTAGTGTGTTGGCGATATGTTCGTGTAGATTTTTAAGTGAGATTATGAATACACTTTAACTAGGTACTCTTTATTTTTCTAATAGTTCTTGTACCACAAGCAAGTGTGAAAAAAGTATTTTTATCCCATTGTTTTTTAGTGTCTGATTTGCCGAATTTTGAGAATTACAAACTTATTTATTTAAAAAACAATATTATCTATTTGTAAAATGTCCATACTGCTTAGTTTTATTTCTCAGATTTATGTATTTTCCACATGCTTTTATTGATACAGGTATTACCTTATATGTTTAGTTATTTCGGCGCGGTACCAGACAGGTGGTACCAGACTGATACCAGACAGACAGACAGACAAAAATAGTACTATTTTATGATCATAAAATGAAAATAGTTTGTCAGCAATAAGGACACAGAACGGCAGCCTAATACCGTCATAGGAAATTTCCTAGTTGGCTAAATATTAATCTTGGGTTTTAATTTTCTGCGATATCACATTCTATTTATTCTTTCATAATTTTAGTGCATAGGTAGAAACGATGAAAAAATATGTATTTCATAATATAATTACTGCAGCGGACATTACAAATGTTCAAAGTATATAGAATATTAGGGATCGAATAGAATAGATACGACAAGTTGTCTTTTAATTGGAAGTAATAATTCCGTTTTTAAATCTCCTCTACAACGTCTACATTTCTCATGGCCCAACATTTTAGTACCCATAAATCTTATTACAAAACAGTGAAATATTTTAGCTGTCTTTATGGACATAGACCGTAAAAATACTATCTAATCGTCATGGTGTTGAAATAGTGAAACTTTCGTTTATTTCTATGAAATTAATATCGGGTCATATGTGTGAAGTCATCGTACAAAAAGTTTAGATAGTGTTAGCTAATGAGCTAGTGAGTGAAAACGCAGCCTTTATTATTTGATAACGTAACCACTTTCAATTGTATGTAATATAGATATGAATGTGAAATTAATTATTACGAAGCAAGAATACTTTAGCTGTCATAACATCTATGTAAAGAAAGGTGTAACGAATAACTTTAACTGGTGATCGGTCATTATTTTATATACCACTGTTCGCCTAGTGCCCGAAATTCGACCACAATCATTAGAAAATGTTTTGCTCCAATTTTTTTATGTATTCAAATTCTAGTTCTTGTTTAGTAACTAGCTACTATACAAAAATAAAATAAGAAAGTCGGTTGTTAAACAACGAAGAAAGACGGGTACAAAGTTTTTTCTTCTTGTATCAATATAAAGTTGTTGACAAGCACGTATGTAAAAAGAAAGATTTTGTTTTGATGACGGTATGTAGTGATCGCCGCCGACACAAACAAAAAACATCACCAACGCATTGAATCTAGGAATGAAGAGCATCTTCAATACTGTTAATGATACATGTTCAAAATATTTCACGATTAATTTCAGAAGGTTCCATTTTAAGCTTTCTAACTCACTAAGGACTAAAGCTCAATATACGCGTGACATCGCATTAAACTGAGTGGTAGAGAATTTGGCAATCTCCGATAGGAGGGATTTGGCGTTCAGTAGTGTACAATGTTATTGCATTCAGGCAATTAACATTAAAGCAATCAGCGAGTACGCTTGAACTTACGTATTATTTATATGCCATTCAACCAAAGTGAAACAACCTGGTTAAACAGTATGCTTTCAGCACCACAGTTAAGCAAGTTGTAGAACTTCAATCGAAACTTCTGAAACTAATAGTTGGAAACTCGAGATGACGGCTCAGATTTCGAAAGAACCACGATTCTATGATGAACTTCGGCTATTAGAGTTCGCTGCAAAAGTTTAAACGGAGCGAGACTGCGGTGCCGATAAACGAGCGACGGACGAATGAGTTTTACGCTTGACGGTAAAGTTTAAACACGTTGCATGTACTACAGAATGCGTTGAAATTAAAATTTAAGCTTAATTGGATTCCTTTCGTCATTTTTTCTTCTCATAACAATAATAGAAGCAAAACAGCAAAGGACGACGGCCATAAGGGTGCTTATGCTTATACATAAAATAAATGATTGTGTTTATAAATTTGCATCTATCGCTCCGGGAAACATAATTTTATATAAATTATTTACTTAATTAATTAATTTACTACAACTTTAGCTACTACTACTTTAACTCGCAGTTGAAATAATTATAACTTATTTTTATCAGGCATTTTACAAATTTCATGTTAAAGCCATTTTGTCTTTTTTTAACCGGTTTATAGTTCTTCGAAATACAAACATATTTATTATGACCGTATTAGAGCGGCCTAGATATCTCTCTCCAGTCTTAAGCTGGCGTATCAAGGTGTCGTAAGAGGCGACAGAAGCCAGCCTGCTCGGTGGTAGGGCTTCACGTAAGGATAATATTATTTGATATTATTACTGGTATTTTTATCCTTCCATAAAGCCTGCCTGGCTAGCTACCCGCCATCTTACTTGAGTCAGCCGCCAAACGACTCGACATGTTCCGGCTGGGGGCTTGAGAGTCAGTACTTTCTTAATTTCTTCTTAATTCCTGGCTAACAACGCATCAGTGATTTTAATGTTACTGATATCCATTGGCGACGGGTATCACTTAACATCAGGTATCGGCTATTTATATATATAAAAAAAACTTACTGAAATGGACAAAACATAGCATTCAATACGGCATAGAAAACCTCGGAACAGTTTTGTCTGGACGCACGGATCCCTAGTTATTGGCATTAGCCAAGGCACAATACGAGTACATTTAAGTGTTTAAAACGTTTCATTCCTCTCCTAGCGGTTCCATTACCCTGTCGTACATGATTGACCGATATTTATGTCTACACACGGTCATACGCGGTACTTATATTCGTATCCGACTCAACAGAACATGTCACTTATGCGTCTCCATCGATATAGGAACAAAGAAAGAAGGAAACATTTTATTTAATTAGCACATATAATAAAATTATAGGGAACACAAAATATATGAAAAGGTTTTACGAGGGTTACTTAGGTTAGGTAGGTTAGGTACTTATCCCTAATCAGTTTCTGCCGCTAAATACAAGAAGTGATACAGTGAGAAAAACTTAGTGCGTACCTTAACCTTACACAAAGATGATATACTATATAAATATCACATATTTATGTTTACAGCATAACACTGTTATTACGCACTGTATAACATAATTTATATTTTAATAACAATACAATAAGAATGTTTTAGAATTTCTTAGAGTAGAAGGTAGCAAGTTCCACAACCTAATCGCCTGAACTGAAAAGGAAAGGTTAAAAGAGCTGGACTTATACGCCGGGAATTTAATGAGAGCTTTCAGGTATGACTTCTATGATACACGTGGAGGATGAATATTACGACATTAATAAAAAAATATTACATTAAACATTTGAAATTTCTTAAGACAATTTAGTGTTTAAATTACATCTTATTATGCAAACTTTTCGTTATTATAACATTACGAAGTTACAGAGAATTATATAATTAACATTTTCTAAATTAATAAACTAATGTATTACAATATCAAATACAGCAAATTACATTAGACATCAGAAATATTTGTATATATTAGTACTACCGTTTACAACGACACGCAGATTAATAATTATTTTATTAGTTCTAACTTCGATCGCGCACAGACATGCTGACACGCTGTATACTTTCCAAGGGACTACGAGTATAACTTTGAAAAGGAGGGCAGGGAAGTTTAATAACAACTTCGCAACTCTCCAGTCTGGCAGAAACGCCATTTCAATCATAGCTTGTAATGGGGTCAGGAAACTTCGTACACTGAAGTATAATTGAATTTTTCTTGGAACTACGGGTTAAAACAAATTTTGACAAGAACCGATTATTCTTTCTACGTGTGTTTTGTTATTTTTCAATTTGAAACGTAGTTTTGTAAGAAATATTGGTATTCTTTACTGTGTATCTACATATAGAAAGTATTGGGTGTGTGAGATAATTAGTATTTTTGAGCCCCAATCCCAATCCACGTCTAATGCTCCCGATGCATTCTACTAAACAACGGAAAGAGACATGGCGTTTGGTGTGGTGGTAGACAGGACACGACAGTATGGTATGACGGTACACATGTCTATTTGTGAGCTTCATACTAATAGCTAATTGCGATCTTATTCTAAATCTAACCGTGAAATATTTTAAAGAGTTGCACTGCTTGAGAGAGCGTTAACGAGCCGGCTTGGCACTTCTTCAACGTTGTAGATATGCACGGGTGCAAATGACTATTTACCATTCCCTTTTTACTATCTCCTACGGTCAGCTTGCTAGTATGCTGGCTGTTATCTTAAAATATGTGCTGTGGAGTTTCTTTCGCCGTTTCTTCTCCTCAATGTTAAAGCAGCTTTTCGAAACGGTAGTAGAAGCAAAAAATTACGTGCATAAGTGTATTTACAGAATAACTACAAGATTAAATGATTTAAATGTTTAAATTTAAATGTAATTAATAAATAATTAAAATAAATAAATAAATAAATGTTTAAATTAAATTTAAATTTAAATTTGACTATCCGAATCCTTTAATAGGTTAACTCAGTTGTAGAGTAATGTACTAATGGTGATTTTTTGCTCTCTCTTATTTGCTTAATATTATTACTTATAACGTGGGAATGTACAAAAGGAGAGTGAATAGGCTTTTATATCTTAATGCGATCAACATCTTAGATTTCATCACCATCAGGTGGAATTGTTGTCAAGCATTAACATATGCAATAAAACCTTGCTTTTTATTTGTGATTTAAACTGTCGGTCTCCTGCATGGGAGATTCTTCTTCGCATCCTGTATGCACTTCGAACTATTCCGTTGAAAAATAATTATCACTTCCTTTAGTGAAGGAAAACTTCGCGAGGAAACCTAATACATGAAAGTTCTTCATAATGTTTTCTATGTGAACTCTGCCAATCCGCGCTCGATTAGCGTGGCGGACATTGTGAGAGGAGACATGAGCCCGACAGTGAGACAACTATGTGATTTAATGTTGAAATAATGCATTTGTTGCAGGTGTGGTTGTGATGACATGGTGGTGGACGTTTGCGCTGCTCGCGCTGTCGGCGCCCGCTCGAGCCGCGCCGAGGGCCGGCATCGGTGAGCAATTTTACAGTAAGCGTCACTTTTGCACCCTTTCTAAGCCTGTTTTACAGTCATGGGGACGGTCCAAATGTTTTACACAGCGGACTGTTGCTTTAGAGATACATATATTTACCATCCAGTGATACAGTAAAGTTGATAGAGATTAGATAATAAATGCTTATTACGAGGAACATGTTTTGAAAAAGTTAATATGATATACTTTAAACGCCCATCGTTTTCGGTCGTACATAAGATTTTAAAGATATTTTATTTTTCTATTTTTATTTGAATTCACATAACAAAGTAAGTGTATTTTTGCACAACGTTGAAGAATAGATATGTTATGATCAACAAAAGTACATTTTTAAAAACGCTGTGGTTACTTGCGCAGAGACACGCGATGAGTCGTGCTACAGCGGCATCAAGCAAACGATAAATTATATTTTATTTGTAAGGTAAATGATTCAGGAGATACTAGACGTTATGGGTTCGTTTGGAGCGACTACATGACTCAGTGCTGCGTAAAGCGGGACGGTACTAGTCTCAGTTCAACGAAGTTGAGGGTATTGACATTTTCAAATGAGGTGTTGTATCTCAAACAAGAGTAGCCAACGTCAAACGCATTTCTTCTCTTTTCTACTTCTATAACCAATAAGACCCCGACCCACGTGAACTGTCCTCATTATTGTAAAACCGGCGTATTATAATACACACCTACACACAGGCACTAGATAATTACGATCTAAATATAAAACTTAGTTTAAAATTGTTTGTTTGTTGTTGTTGTATTTCTTGCTATCGTTAATTGTAATGAATAGCGTTATATATATATATATATATATACATATATTATATATATATATATATGTATATATTTAATCAACTGTATATTATTATCAACTGTATATCTATTCTAACTTTGAATACCTTTTCATTTCAAATTACGGGTCCCGAAGGACACATTTTAATAATTATTTCTTATTACGTGTTTACAAGTGTAAAAGAACAGTTTACGGAATGGCCCAGTCGGTTATCGGCGATAAGGCGAGCAAATGTATGGCGCGTGAATATGACGCACCGTACAAATGTAACTAGGCCTGTAGTAAAATAATATAGGGCAAGCGAGATTTTGATATGGAACTGTGAACTGTTACTTGTTTGAACAAACTTCATGATATTATGGTTATAATAGCTGCGATGGTCATAATCGTAGTACGATGCTGATTTGATACACGCGGGTAGATTTTTGAACACATTTTATTAGTTTATAAGCTCCCTCACTGCTTTTACGCTTCTATATATTCATAGCAATATGGCGGCCAAGTGACAGCTGCGATGTATTATATTGACAATATGTCACAATACCTGTCACAATTTAGTAATACCTTAAAGAAACTTTACAAGTAAAATAACCTAATCGATAAATTACTATTTCTTTAGCGTTTCCTACTTATTAGAGTTTATTACAGATTTTGACGTCTGTTGTCGTAATGATGCGCCTGCGCACCTTGTCAGTTTATGTAGTTCTGTCTGTTATTTGGTGGAGAATACACGTCGCTTATTGGTCTAGATCTGGACTTACACAATTAATTGCGGGCGCCACGATATTATCGTGGTAGGGATTGCCAACAAATGCGTGTAAATTATTAATGGCGCTAGAAAATCATCGGTTTCTTCAACATCCTCCATTTGGTGTGTAGCGAAATATAAATAATGTTATGACAGTAACTAGTACAGGGTAGTAAAACAGCGACATGATTATGCTAATGTGTGATATATCCGTTCAGCGAACATACGCACATAAGCGGATCGTGACGAGTCAAACAATCGATATTAATTAATCGTTTATTATAGAGTACGGATGACTTACATTAGAACTAGTGAATGCTTCAAAATGTTAAAACATTGATTCCGTTCAATCTATGAATTTGATAGCGTGGCTATAGCTTAGATGGTTTAAAGGTCTAAGACCAATACTAAATATACATATGATTAGGGAAGTGTCTCAAGGCTTATGATGTATAGGACAGAATTTTATAAGCTTTCATTTTTATTACGCCTAACAAGATAAACTTCTTTGTTCCATTTGCTATCAAATGGCCATCCCGATATAACTTTTAATGAACTATAAAATCCACGGATTTTATTGACTTAAAGACAGATTGTCTAGATTACTCTGATGCTATCAACGCAAAAGCTGGATTACTTAATTTTATTAGTAAAATTTTACCACCCCTCTTAGTTTGATATATGTGTGAAGATGCATCTCGCTTTTGCAATAATGATGCAATAAAGTCTTTTGTTGAATTATATGTGAGTTTTTGCTTGAGTTTCAAAGATTAAATGGTATCTTGTAACGCGAATAGGAACTTGTTACAATACTGTTTGGGTGGTAGGTATTGTAAGAATTTTTAATTTGATTAAAAAAAACTCCTATCCAGGATTCTAGGATTTGCTTAGCCGGTAGCATGGACATTCAAGTAAGACACATCACAAACAACCAGGAACTCAAACTGATATTTGTTTTCGACAAAAATATCCGCCTTGAACGAGACTCGAATCTGGGACCTGGAGCATAGGCAGTGTCACTAAGAACGAGGGATCAGGTGCGTTTAAAGAAGCTAATATTTTGAATTTACAACCACGCGTCAGCTTAAGCCTCTTAACTTTTACAGTAAAAGAAAATTTAGAACATTCATGCGAATAAACGTATAGGCTATTATAAAGGTTATTATTAATTTACTTTACAACAATTCGCGACCATGTTGAATGATGGTACATCTTTTTATACATATAATAAAATTTTAACTGATCTCTTTCTGTACATGAAGGATATATGAGTAAAACTATTAATAAGGGCGTTTATTAACGCGGTAGAACCCAAAACATTAGTTGCTAGATTTTGTATCTATTTGTCTGTGCGTTTGTGAACGCTTTTCTGAGAAACAGCTTGACTAACGGATTTTTAGTAAGCATCACATTAATTAATAATTACTCATTAATATTATTATTTATTAAATTGTGTTTCATTTGAGGTAGGGAATTCCAAAGGCGTTGGCAGTGTCTCCAAAGGCATATTTAAGAAAACGAGAAATAATGTTTCAGACTTAAAATAAGGGTTTTAAAGGATCCGCAAATTCAACATTCATAGAGCAAGCTTATTATGTTAATTCTGCATTTCCATATGGTAAGATATTTCCTAAAATTGAAAATAAGTTATCCAAGAATTTGGGTAAGATAAGAGAGAAAAATGGAAATGAGGTTTTACAGTTGATCTCATTCGAAATCCTTGAGTTAAAGTTAGAGAGTTCATTGACTTAGTATTAAATAAGATGTAAGAAGTCGTAAGATGATTCGAAAATTAAAGTTATAGACGAACAAAATTTATAATTAGCTGTGTCTTCGATTCATAATTGAATGTTTGATTTGATCGATACTGGTAATCGGGAACTATAAATTATTTTAAACAGCTTTCGTGGCTTTACACATGTTTTTACAGTAACATAACACCTCTTGCTTACATTTGCTCCTCTTATCTCAATGGCAGTAAAAGCGGGTTATGTGTGTCTGTTTATTACCTAAAGCGGGACACGTTTTGATGGACCTTTAACACTCTGATTTAATTTAATTCGGTTTAACGACTTTGTACCTGACTTAAGAATAAGTCGTGAAACCGATTAAATTATACAGATTTCTTTAATTTACAAATCAAAATATGGAGGAGATTGCAAGTTGTATGCAGATTTGAAATTTGTAATGTCTTCTTAAATTAATTTAAACTCTATAATTATACATAATAATGATTTCAAACTTATATCATCGCAGACATTTTAACTGTATCAGTACTAAGGTAAACTTAACCTAAACCTAAGAATGCAAAACAAAGTAGACGTTAAGTTGACAGGCTCATATAGTGTCTGTCAAGTGTCAACAACTGCCAACAGTTTCTGTCATCGCAGTCTCGTAATATAACATATTTCGTAATTAAATGATTGATTTCTCATAATCATAATTTAAATCGTACCCGTTAATAAATAACAATTCTACGTTCTATCTTAAGTCCTGATAGTCATTAACTTTAAGATTTTTCATAGTTTCCCTAATTCTCCATATACAATTAGAATCTAAACATGTTGAACACGAAAATAAATCAACCGCAAATTAATAATAGAGGCCTTTTTATATTACAATAGAAAAATACATGAGGTTACAAATACTTTTCCTTCAAATAGAAATACAAATATACGATACTTGTACCTCAAATATAATCATATACAAGGATTTAAAGATAACATAAGGGCGACGTAATCGCTAAGATATCGATCGTTTTCAAACAGCCTTTCAGTAGAGGATAATATAAAAAATATAGCTCCTACAATATGTTAGTAACAGATCAAACTAAAAATGAAGTGCTATAACAATAATCGTATTCAAGATTGTGAATTGTGCCAATCATTGGACCTACGATGAGTTGTGCTCAGAATCAAAAGAAACGAAAGTTTTTTCATTATTGGTTCTCTAAGTGTCAGCCGTATTACGTTTTGTGACAGGTCTCCAAATGTCCATTAAGTTGGAGTTAGCATTATTTATTAGGGGTCGTAGTTACATGGATTTTAGCTTATAAGGGTCCCCGCCATCCTTGGTAAATAATGCGTTATCGTCGGGGAATGAAATGCCCTCTTCCAAGGATTTATTACCGGTATTAATAATAGCAATGATATTTTATATAGCGAATAAATACAAGGAGAACATTTTCTTGCCATTTATGTACCTACTGAAGGAAGAGCTTAATTTCAGTTTAATATGTCCCACGATCTCACCTCCCTTCGAGTGCAGGGAGTTCCCCTGTATTGTCTCGCAATGACTGAAAATCTTTTCGATTTGCATACTCGGCTTGGCTACGTGGTGATTCAGTTATTATGATAGTGCAAATCGGATTCCAGATGCTGTCTCCAAGAAAATATGAGTAATATTAAGAACAATGTGTCGACTGGCATGTGAATTGGATTTGATAAGAGTTTAGTTAAAAAGAAGCATTTGCTAGTTTACACATGCAGTAAAAACTTAACTGTAATTCTTCAAATCTAAATATTGCGGAAATATTTTTTCGTTGTATTATGTACATATTTATGTCGTGAATATACACTCAGGGTTTGTATGATATTGTAAGCTTTCTGTGTCAATAAAGAAATCCGAAAATTTTGGTCACCCGTGAAAAGATAATCACGGTACAAGTGGAATATTCGTAGAAAGGCGTGGAGAGTGAAATGATTTCACTTTCCTACAAATTACGATAAGAGCATCTAAATAGACCACCATTTCTTTTATGGTAGCCCTTTAACAAGTAATGTGACAATGATTTTGAGTAAAGAATTTGGATAAACTTTTAGAATGTAAGTCACATTCTGGTGTTATGCCTCGTTATAGCATTTTTTTTGTTTCATTCTCTTATTATTTCACTCCCGGAAGCAATTTGAATTTGATTTGATTTTCAAATCGATCTAAATTTTATTTATTGATCGATTTTAAAGCTGATTAGTTTAAATCAGAAATTAAGAATGTTCATTGGAGTATCAAGCACGTAAAGGTGAACTTTCAGTAATCAACAATTTAATTTGTTTATTTATTATTAATGTCGACCCCGTTGGGAAGTTGATAGTGACGCTAGGTGCCAAATGGGGGGTCCTGGGTTCCGTTCCCAGTCGGGACAGATGTTTATGTGACAGATAAATGTTTGTTCTTCGGTCATGAGTGTTTGTGATGTCATATTTGTACGTCTGCGTTACACACAGGAGTCTATGTGCGGGGTTGAGAGTGTTTGAACTAGTGAGTTTATTTATAGCTAGCAACCTACCCCGACATTGTTCCTGTTAAAAAAAGAATCAGTATATATACATGATATGTCTGAGTCCATTCGGAATAACGTACTTTGCAACCGGTAAAACATTTTTTTATATAAGTGCCGTATTCTACAATTTATCCTTCGCACATACACAAACTTGCAAAATTCAAACTTTCTCTTTACATTTAATAAACTATGACACATAATTTTTGACTAACGTTAGTTCCTTTTCGCCACTAGAGTAAACAACACTAACAACAACTGGAGTAAAAGTAACAGCAAAAATTGGGATGTTTGTATCAATTGTCATTCGATTCAGAACTCGATTTTGTTGAGAGTGAGGTGATTGTACATTATTGATATAAAATAAGTAAGTGAGTTGTAAAAAATTTAATTTTGTTTATAAAATCCAACAAAAGAAAACTTTGTAACATCGTAAAAAGAACTTTATCTCATGTTTTTACGAGTTCCAAAGTTATGCCCCTTGAATGGAAGATAATTGAATGACCACACTAAGATAATAATAAAACTTTTGAAATTCATGAACACAATTGTATTGAAAATTAAAATGTAATAAATTTTACACGTGATTTACAACAACAAAGGCATTAAAATTCATTAATTCTGCATGTTAACTGAACCATACCTATATGAGTGAAAATCCAATTATCTGAAACTCTTAAGTTACCCGAATCCTCTGTCACAGTTATGGACAATTACACTGATCAATTAGTTAACGTACCCTCTAGGCGAATTTAGTGTTTATTTTTTGCTAGCATTCATCCATTTAAATCTAAGAGCATCCGACCTCGCTCGACTCGGACCATCACACTCCCGACATTTCCTCTGGGCTAAATGCTATATTAGCCCTAAAAGTACCCAAAGAAATTGCTTCGTTCATTACAATCCCTTGCTAAAATCCAGTCGGCGAATGAATTAGTCATTTGGATTGGATATTTTATCTGCACAGATCCTCAGAACAACCGTGATCCATTAGGGCTTTCATAATTAGATTTTCTTTCCTACTGATACATTTCTAAAATTTACATTTCATTAGTTACATTAAAAGTGAAGATTGTATAGTTCAACTGTACAACAATACGTTAAACCTATTGATATATCCAGTTAGTTAATGACATTTTTTTTTCTTATATAAATAAACTTTTGGCCCAATCTACGTTCGTCAACTCATAATCTTTTCAGTTGTAACTATTTCATTTGCAAATGAAAAATCCCGTACAGTCAATTAATGACGGCGACATGAATATTTGTATTTATAGACCCACCCACGGAAATCCCGTAATCTTCACAAGAGCTGGTTGACATATGATACGCGGTAAAGTGAATTAGTTATTTTTATTTAATTTCACACATGGTGATTCTATAAAACTGCACTATGTTTATGTAATTAATAACGCCTGTGCTCTAATCTTTGTGTAGAATTCGTGAAAGTTAACGGGTGGTAATTATAGACTTGGTTCTTTCGAACACCTTTGTGCGAGATATGTACATCGTTTTTGAAACCGTCAATTAAGATTATTTCGTTTCATAGCAGTATGAATTCGTTGATAAAAAGTCGAGTGTGAATTGGAGTAGTGTGGAATCATATTTAGTTCTGTGAACGTATCGCATATATTTTTATTTTCCTATCATGCATAGGACAATAAACTTTATAATTAAAAAAAAATATATATATGTGTGTTCCTCCTGATGAGGCTTTTTTATTCCATATATCATGTGATGCAGTTGACATTAGCCTTTTATATTTTGAAAATTATTACTACTGTATACTAGAACATATGTAGGTTTTTTTATGTATCTAGTCGACAAGACGAGTAGACGAGTTACCTAACAGTAAGACGTACGACGACGAAGATTTTATGAGACGAAGATATAAGACGTGGACCATCAATGATGCGGTGGAGCCGCATTTTTACTGGTTCTCTGACACTGTGACCAAAATACGTATGAAATATTTCACAATAACTTTTAGGAGTGTCACCGCCCTCCTAGCCACCGCTAGCTATGGGGCCGAAATACAACTAACTTATTATAACGTCCCGTCCCGACTTTGTTCGGGTTAAAACATTATATGTATCATTATATTAAACATTTAATTTACGGCCTATGTCCATTCGAAAAAATATACCTTTTAAATGGTAAAAGAATTTCTCAAATAGCTGCCGTCGTTCCGGAGATTATCATTTGCATATACATAAATTCATAAAATTCGCACCTCTCTTTATAATTTTAATATAGTTAACAAATATACGTTACCTTATTGAATCAAGCAGAAATAATTACCGGCTTATTACCAATATAATTACGCAGTCATAATATACAGGTAATATTAAGCGCATGACCTCACTGACCGCCGTTAACCATTGATTAAGCGACCCCAATGTTACCGGCACCAGGCCAATGTTCTCGCTTCGGTTGACATCGGTTGTGAGAAACTCGACGCCCGCGGATATCCAGTAGCAATTGTTATACAGGATTTAAACATACGGTCTATATATAGAGTTGCATGGAAGCAGCTAATAGCCACACACAATTTTAGTTCCTATTGAATCACTACTTTATATACTATGAACAGTAGGTGTCTTAGTAGGTAGGTATTATTCATATGAGCAGTAGGTATCCTAGATTATTATTCATAATGTCTTATTATGTCAAATATTGTCTTAATTTGTTCAACAGTTGACATGTTGTTACGTACAAACGGAAAGTATATTTTGATCCCTATATCGATAATAAAGCCTACGTGAAAAGTAATATATAGATTCTGGCTATTACAATTTTAATATGATTAGATATATAGACTATTCGCCGGTCTTCGTTTTCATTCGGGTTAAATCCTATGTTTTACGATCGATACCTGCACGTGTAGCATAAGTATGTGTTTACTTATAATAGCAGGCGCTTTTTAAATTGTACCTGTATTACATTGTATCGTTTCAGGAATCAGTTATATGTACTAAAAATTGATTTACACACAAAAAATATTTACCCGAAAATTAAACTATTAATATTATATTGATTTCTGCCTCAGTCAGCAATCGAAGCTAAAAGTTCGCAACGCGGTAGCTAAGAAATACAAATAGGATACGCCAGCCATTGTACACTTTTCTTTGAATTACGAAAAAGTTCCACGAACTTCTAAACACGTATTTTTTTCTAAATTTTTCTAAGTTTAAACTGCCTCATCAACTAACTTTTCGAGAGGAAGTTAACTAACATTACAAGTGTTTGTATATGATTCAATCTATTTGGGAATTGAAGACTTTGAGTGAATTTATAATTGAACATGATGCTAACACAATCAAAAACGATGAAGTTGCTAAGGTGTACAATTTCTTTACACGAACTCAACGCTTAGCTTTCAAGAAATTTCACTGTAGAAGTGGAAAAAACATTACAAAATAAGTGCAGAAATAGAGGCACATTAAAGTGAATGTAGGCCAAGTACACAAGGTCGAATGACAAGTCCAAACATAAAGCTCTCAGCGCCTGGCGGGTGAAATCTTATACTAGAGCTGACATAATGGGGCGGTTGGGGATAAAATAACTAGAAGTGATTTTAATGTTGTGTTTTATATAAAAAAATATTCGAATGTCAATTATCAACGTTCCTAAAAAGTATGAACTGGTCCTGATAATTGTGAAGATGCAATTCAATTATGTCACAAAGAAATTAAACTAAACCTATGACACGATTTCCAAATTATATCATCGCATTTTAATTGCAATGCATAAAAATGACTTTTAAATATAATTCAATGGCATTTCTTACCAATTTATAGACTTAATTATATCGATCATTGTCAGGGTGAGATTCCGGTGATGACAGCAATTGTTTTTATATAAAATACAAAATAAATGTGGATACCAAATAAACTGAATTTTTTAACCTTATAATATGGCTAAGGATTAGTCTTTATCCAAACAAAAAACAAGCTTAACGATTTATGTAATTGCGATTGTTTTAAGTACAATTACAGTATATTATATTATTGGCAATATTAGCATCATATTATGGCATTATAATCTGGTCTTCACGCTGAAGTTAAAGTTGCACTATATGCCCATATACCAGATATATTAACATGCAGAGAAATACCGATGAAAATGGCGTGACACATTGCAATACAATTTTGCAAATCTTATTGGAAGTAGGACGTTTTCAAACATTACATTATGTATAATGTCGCCGTGTTGCAAACGATGTTTATTTTAATGAAATTCATAGTTTCGTGGGAAATAGCTGTTATGGCCATGTAAGCAATAAATTAGTGGTATTTATTGATATCTTTGAATCGTGCTCGATTGTTTGTTTAAGTTGTTTTGTAGTATGCATTGGCCATGTAGGGACTGATAGATTTCGAATTAAAAATTTGTTTCCTGCAAAGATTTTAACGTAATACCGTAATTTTGGGATTAAACATCGTCGAAGGAGCAGACAAGACCCCGAGTTACCGTCGTTTACAGATAGTAAAATAAGGAGACAAATTTGATTTGAGACGTAGTATGATTTTGACAGGGATTACCGTTATACGTATAGAAAATTAATATTTTCTAATCGTTTACTAATGCTGATGTGATAGTCATGGACGAGGATATACTAGAAATAAAGCACAAAGATTAGACAGTAGAAGAACAGATGCCACAGTAAAACGCCAGTCATTCTATGTTAAGTAGTATTGTATTTATACAAATCGATAAAAAGAAATCAAATACATAATATCAGTTACATTGTACACGTCTCATAACATTGAAAATAACTGCATAATATAGATGAGCATACGAAGTGCCGTTACGACAATAACTATTTTATTCAAGATAGAATCTCATTAAGTTCCGATTTGCTAAGTAATGTTTTCAATGATCTTATCTTCTGCAAATATTAATCTTCTAGATCGATGGTATTGATTACATCTTGGATTGTTTAGTCGAACGTAATGCAGTGCGTCGGTATGAAATTAATCTATTGTCAGTAGCTCATCGATTAAGTGGGAATCGTAATGCATAATGTTCTAAAAACCTATTCTCTACGATTGTATAATTAGTCGGTGGTCAGCCGTTAATGGTGTTGGGTTTCAGACTTTCTATACCTCTATAGGGAGCATTGCAATCTAGGGAATAATTTTGCACTTCCATTTATTCCATTTCAGTCCCACACATATTTACATGTTTAAATAACATCATATTGTTTGATTGTAATACTTAATAATGACATTTTCGTGTATTTGAGATTTTACGTTTTCAGGTATGTTTACGTCAAGACTATGTTATGGAGTGTTTGATTTTTAGAAAAAACAAACAAACGACATCCTTATATTCATGTAAAATCAATTTATGAATTTTTAATAAATAATATAAAAACGCAACCCCGACCACAAATTTACATACATGTCAAAATATGAGCAACAACCGTCAGCGCAGATTAATGCATCTTGTCCGGTGTTGGTATTTAGGTTAGCATATTTTCTAACCTAACCTAACTAAAGCTATTGTACATTAAGAAGATAATTTTAGTAAGCTTACTTCAAATGTCGCTTCCAGTTTCAACTACATCACTTTACAATCTGAATGGTCAATTGTAGGGCGTAATTGTTGGATTTCCGCGATGTGCAAACAGTTTCACCGACACGTGGAAAGTTAGCTATAACAAAATGGCGGCGTCTGCATTGGTTATATGCACACCAGTTGTATGAGCCGTGATACGGTCTCGTCATTAGAGAAGGTATGTAGTAACCGCTCGCCGATGGACAGGTTTAATAAATAACTCAGTGAAATATTGCAATCTGTGCTGGCAGCGGTTTATATTTAGCCTGAAGAACCAGTAGATCCGCAGTCTGGTTTCAGGGGTCAATAGGATTTTTCTTCGTTCAGATGCAGGAAGCATCAGGTAAATTTTATTATATTTGAGGCTCTAGTATATATATGACTATTAAATCAGAAATTACATATTCTTATTATATTATAATATACTAGTGGCCCGCGCCGACTTCGTTCGGGGTAGAAATATTTATTATGTTTACATATATATAGCGTATGGCCTTCTAGTAAAATGTACCTTTAAAATAGTAAAATATTTTTTCAGATATGTGCCGTGGTTCCGAAGATTACTTTTCGCATATACACAAAATTCGCACTCTTTCTTTATAATATTAGTGTAAATAAATAACCTTGCTATAGAGTTAAGATTATGAATCCAAATTGGCCATTGAACTAATATTCAATCACCGGAGCAAAAAATAATAGAATTGTGTCCGTAATAAATATATCTGATAATTTGGAAGGAATCCGCCGATAATGTACTATCAATTAACAGCAATCAATCAATTGCCAAGAAGATCGATTGACAAGGAACAATCAAACGATAGTTAGTTTTTTCTTATAGGAATCACTTCAAGTTTTGCTGATAGCAAATACTTAATTATCGCGTTGTTTGGAAGCCTTTTAGAACTAGATATTTATTAATCTAAAGCTTGTTCTGTTAAATCCCAGTCGATACTGACACTGACGTGATCTTTCGTTTAAGATACATTAAGAAAAACTGGTTAAAAAAAATTAAAAAATAATACATTAATAAATTCTACTTACTAATAATACCCCTTCTTAACATAAAACCACGAGGAAGATATTTTCTACATTAAAAGATAATGCATATTATTTGTAACTTCAGTCATTAACAGTTAGTTGAAGAAGTAACAAATAACTTGAACGGGTTTAAAATAATTCTAAACTTAAAAGCTTTTAAAGAGTTTCCATCGACAGAAGCCGTGTGTCAGTGGCCTAACCAGTGAGTGAGTACTTTACTACGAGTTTACCTTGACTACACGTTTCTAGCGGATTGCGTTTCGAGATAAGTACACCTGTTCGCGGCGCCTTTGTACTGTTATCGCAGTCTGTTTTACAGCGAGATGTCATGAAAGAAAGTGCAATTATTGTGTGTTCGTGCTGAGGTATGTGACGAAACTCAGCGTTTGAAACGCGATATGTGTCGGATTTATCGCGAAAACCTCACCCAGTTGAATGGTTCGAAAGCGACGATCTGCTGATAGTTTATATCCTGTCACATTAAGATGTCCGAGTGGATATCTAAATCTGGCTGTGAAAGTCTTTCGTTGAGTTTCAAATCAGCGTCATTTACTGTGACTATATGTGCGGTGTGCTCAACGTTGTCGGTAAATTTATGGTCATATTACGTTCGATGTACCGTAGGTTCTCAAGACGGATCGATTTTTAAACCCTGACTGTTTAAATAAACCTAATAAAATTAATGGCGATGTAGTTCAGTGGGTTGCGACCATGTAACTCACGTATAAACTTTGGAATTTTATTGTAAATACGAACTCCAAGCCCCATAAAAAATTGTTGAACCTTTTGAAGGCGATATGAAGACGTAATCAAATGATGCCTATTTCTTGTTTCATGAATGTCACTTTTGTGCTTTAAATGTTATTTAATAAATACTAAATTACTACAAATATGTACATTGAGTGGCTAGGGTGAGTACACCTATTTGTTTAAATTTTTCTCCCGTTCTAATTAATAATTTGTTAAGTGAAAGAAACCATCGTTAGGTATTCCTATCTCAGAATTTTCAATAATTTTATTACAGTTTTGTGAAATCTACCAACTTACAAAGACCACCATTGTGGATTGTGTGTCTTTTAAATTCTGGAGAACGACCTGAATCCGCTAGTGAAACAGAATAATGTACAATAAAACAATTGTAATTTATTTTTTATTTGTTTATTATTATACCTATTTTTTATTATACTATATTATATACCAGCAATAAGTCCTCGCTGTGTTTCACTAATTCTGCGCCTTACATTTACAAATAATTGTTTAAAATGTATATATTTATAACATTATAATAGCTGCAAATAGAAAGATAAAAGCTATAAAAGATAAAAGATAAAAGCTAAGCTAATCTTTGTAACAGAGTGTCTAAATAAAGTTTTGTGTCTTATGCCGTAGGACTATTCCCATGTCCATTCTCCGGGATAAAATGTATATTTAATCATGACTCTTTACATAACTTACTAATATAATAATAATAATAATAATAATAATAATATGCTAAGTATCATCCAAATATATTCAGTGGTTTTATTATTATACGTGATTAGATAGAGATAGAAAAATCACAAAAAATATGTTGCGATTTCCAATTAATATTTAATGTGCAGATGGGGCCCCATTAGTTTCATTATTAGAATGGATTTTATTATATTACATAAAATAATTTATTCGTATATACATATACTGTATTAATACACATTTACAAGTAAAACTTTTATTATTATGAACCTTATCTACGGGATATTCACGGACTCCATCTTTAAACAGTTGCGCGTAGCCTTTGAAGCACGTACTAAATTCTATGGAATGGATATCGAAATTCCATTATCGTTTTCCACGGTGGGCTCACAAAAGCTTGCGTACGAAGCTTTGTTAGGATGAAAAGAATATGGTTAAATTTTTAGGTATAATCTTTTAACGCGATTAAACTTAAGGTACAACCTCCGGTCCCATCAACAGGAAAGTTCGTTTGCTGTAGTCTCGTTTCTTGTTCGGCGAGATGCACCGCGAGTAACCGAAGTTGACTTAGACTTAAGAATAGATTTTTTAGCTTAGCATTTTTAGATTTAGCCTTTCGCCCCTTAACTTGCTCTGGCTTCGGTTTAGGGATCATAATCCTTGCCTTTACAGTATCTATAACTGATACAATTATTTCTAATTTTTATCGGGCATTCTATAAACTTAGTATTCACTCCACTTTGTTAATTAAGCGGTAGATTTTTTATACTACGAATTACTTTCACTAATAATTACTAATACTAATAACAAAATAGTAGCGGGGTCGACTCTGCTCATTGACTATTTGTTTTGAAAATTTTATTTAGCATATTATCTACCTAAGACAGAGGCAAAAATATATTTTTTAGAATTTTTGTATTTCTAAGTTGCAGTAAATTATATTTGTATGTAATTCATAGTAATACATAATGAGAACTAACTCTAATAATAATAAAAAAATTGATGGCAGTGGCTTTTTGATTATTTCATGTACTTTATATTTTCCTTTACATGTTGTAAAAATTATGAGGTGCATTTTAACGCGGCAACATGTAAAAGGCCAGTCAGTGGCACAACTCATCATCTCATCAATGTTGTTATTGCATTGGCAGAAAGCGTGTCAGTCACTTTCGTTAGTTGAGGGCGGAGCGAGATGTTTAGACGTATTATCACACACGCACTTTCACTGACGTCTGTTGTTGTACGTAAACCTCTTTACAGCTACGGCGGTTTACTTATGGGTTTGTTGATCTTAAGTTTTTGCTTCGGCACATATGGTTTGTGTGACAGAACAACGTTCGAAGTGATCGAGAATAAGATAGGATTTTTTTTTTATTTTAATACATGGGAAACGAAATCGAATAAACATCTGCTTCATAGATGCACTTGGGTCTCTTCTAAGAATACGAATAACCATAGTCTGGTCAAGTATGTGTTGAAGGTCTTCTCAACAACATTGAGAGCAATACCGAATACTATTTAGATCATGTTTCTTTTACTAAAGCAAGTGATAAGTAACTTGTAATACTCGTGTTAGAATCCAACAATTAAACTATTAGACAAATTATTTCTTAAGTGGTTACCGGTTGAAATTGGTAATACAACAGAGTTAAGAACATATTGACGATCGAGAAGAATACAGTGAGCCAAGACTGCTGCTCGAACATGTAGAAAACAGCGACGTCTAAAAGGAGTCTAGTGCCATTGTCTCGTTTATTGGTTAGTAAAATTTATAATAAAAAAATAAGCATGAAGCCCCTAACATTTGAAAGGTATTTATAGACTGAACCATTAGTATGTTTTCATTAACTGATCTTCTATAAAAAATTCAGGTGCTCTCCTACACCAATATGGGCTGTAAATAAACCTTATAAATCTACTCTGTTCCTGTATAAAGATTATTCAGCAATGGCAAATAATTCTTCGTAATTATATGTTAGTGTTCGTAGTATTTTCACAAATTAATACTAAATTAGCAATTACCGTACCTTAATTCTATAGAGGTTCCTCTATCAGTTCCAGGTTATTAAGTACACCGCTCGTCGTGGCAATTGTTTTGTTCATTAAGGTGAAAGAGAAAATTACCGGTTCGGAAAGGCTTAGTCGCGGTCCGCGACACCAGTGTACACAGTAGAGTGTGGGCGAACACATGGTCGCTTCGTTTTGGTAGCTTGCGAGTGGACGGGCTTTTTAATACTGGTAATAGGCAAACTGGCCTTTCCTTGATGAATTCTCTGTGTGTTGTAGATCTGTCTCGTAGTCTCAGACGCGTTACCAGACGAGATGACAATGATAAATAATTGCGAAGATCGTTTATTATTTGAAAATAATTAAAATATTACCTGATTAAATAAATTGTTTTGTGGACTTTGTTTAATTAGGTGTGAATTTCTTCATTATAGAAGAAGACGAAGAAAACATTTATTCAGTCACAGTATCTCAAAAGTAGTACTGAAAATAAGACTTACCCAATAGGTATACATTTACTTATTTCGATGTTGCAGTACATGGGGGTAACATGACGGAAAGGGGTCGCACTTAGAATATGAAGTGGAAAGATCCACGGCGTCTGATATTTCAGTTCTGTTGCAGTTGCAGGGGTGCATTGGGGTAACATGACGGAAAGGGGTCGCACTTAGAATATGAAGGGGAAAGATTAACGGTGTCTGAAATTTCAGTGCACCCATCAGTCTGTCGCGCGTGAGTGGCAAGACGCGGTACAATTGAGTGTAAATTTCTGGTCACAGCAATTTCGAATTTCAATATAGTTTAAAACAAAAATAACAACAGAAATTAAATATAAAAACCAAAAAAGATTAAAAAAATAGAAAACTTAAGAACTAAAATAATGCAAAATAAAAATATTTTTTTATAATATAATTGTCACAACAAAACAGAGAATTACAACAAATATTGGCGAATATTTATCTCAACGAATATGAAAATAATTTGGTAACAGATTTATAAACTATGCAAATATAAAAAATACAAAAGAAATGAAGCAAAAGAATCAAGTTTATATATTATAGAACCTTTCAATATAAACTTAAACTTTAAGTTTCGCTTAATTTAACTGGAAGCGCTGTTAATTTTTTGTAGCGAAATAAGATGTTGACAATATATGTATAAAACATAGACTACTGACGTCAGAGACTTAACAAAATATCTCCAACTGACCACAGATTAATTACATTCTTAATAGACTCAAACAACATGTATTCAATGTTGGTTAGGCTAGGCATTGGTGTCCTACTTGAAATATTGTGCCAATGTGACATTAAGAGACCAATTAGCGCCGGGCAGATAATACATTTGGACATAACTTAAACAATAATTGCAAATATTGACTATTGCGACGCGGGAACGGTAAACTAGATTTAATTTTTATAATAATATAAAATAAATATAATAAATATAAAGTACGTATAAACGTACAAAAATAAAAAAAAGTTTGAATTAAACTCTCTTAATATTTATATCGAGAAAACTGTAATTGTTATAATAGTTGAAAGTATACAAGGCCTGAATAAATGTCCAATCCAATAAATGTCCGCCCCGGCTGGGAATCGAAACCGGCACTCCGACCAGGACACGCATGGTGACTAACAACTGAACCACGGGGTTGCCGAGCTTCTAACTGTTTTTTTAGTTAAAACCTACTATTAAAGACATCTTACAGTTGCCATCTTTAACCTCTCATAATCCGATCCTTTGGTGTATGTTAAACATCAATGAAATCATGGCATTGTATCAAATGAGATTAGATAAACGATAGGTGTTTTCGGATTCATATGTTTATTTACTGTTAACTACTGAATTCGCTAATTGGAAGACTCAATTAAAACAGTTTAAGCAAACAACGTGTATTCGCGTTTAAGCAAACAACGTGTATTCTGATGTGTTTACTCTTTGAATAGCTTTAAACACGTAACTACTGTTTAAACTGAGTTTCAAAATGAAATTACACTCTCGAGTATAGAATTAAGAAATAATTTATATTTCTAAAATATTTTTATATAGAAAGATTACTAATTATAATTACTAAGGTTTGATTTGGCTGTAATTCATATTTATTCTGTTCATTTTGAATTTTTATTCTATTGTAAATAATTGTTTTATTATATTGTCAATCAAAAATTAAATCATTTCTTTATTGAATCATATACCTATTTAAATTTTTTCCACTTATAAACAGATTTTGTGCAAGCCCTATACGAAACGGTATCATTTTCACGTACAAAAAATCTTTTTATCTTACACATGATTATGAAAAATAGGTTTTCATAAAATGCAGCATTTACTGCATGTTATTAAACTTAATTTATATCGTTTTAAGATCAACTACTATGAAAATAAGCATCGTGAGAGTGGTATTGTACTATCAGTACTTACCTGTGGAATGTCTCTTTGTTTGGGTTATTGTTATAATTGACTATGCAGTCTCACAGAGAACACGACATCCTAGTGTTTACTTTTGTTTGTCCAATAAAATGCAGTAAGGTTGAAAAAACATTATAAAACAACAAAGAGCAATTATTTGACAGGAGACTTATGGAGAGTAAATAGTTTGGAAACAGTCCTACGGCCATTTTTCTTGCGTCTCTTTCTCACAAGTATGTTTTTCCGTAAAGCTCGAAATCTCACTCGCACACTGTGTTCCTCTATTACGCTAGTATATTAACTTTATGGTACAAACGTACGTACAAGCCTAATGATTTTATTTGCATTTCATTAATACTAATTTATGGTTATGGGGCGTGTCTTATCTTGTGATATCGCTGATTTGCATAGGAAATTACAGTTCGAATAAAGTACAAACGATAGTATTGGTGACTAACTAGGCTAGATATGTCACTAGGCCTCATGCGATTTTTATGTCAATTATTGGACTTCTCATAATTAATCCGTTGTGGTAATATTACATTTAAATTTTAATCTGTATCCTTTACTCTCATAAAAAGTCGCCACTTCTTCGTGTTAAAATTGTAAGCTGTTTTTTTAAAGGCAAAATAAAATAATGATATTTTTTTCCGTTTGTTGTTTCGGCTTTTTCTATTTAACGCAATAGGTTTTGATGCAGTTTTCACGGTCGTTTGAAAATAATCTATGGAACGTATATATCATATATCATTCAATGGTTGTATTTTTGTTAACCGAAATCAAAAAAGGAGGAGGTCATCAATTCGTATGTATTTTGTTTAATTATATTTTTATTTCAAAATTCGGTCATTAATCAACCGATTTAAATAATAAAGGAAAAATATCACCCTAAGGGTGAAAAATAGGTGAAGATAACAAGAAATCCAACTTCTTCATGTGAAAGTCGGTTTTACTTTGTAAAATTCTTTTTTGTACATGATAATCTTTAAAACTACGGCACGCATTTTTATTAGGGTTACGCTAAGAGGAGAACGATACACAATGAAAGTTTAAATGTATGGAAAAAACGTCTAAAAATCAACTTATCAAAACCGATGACAATTGTTTCGCGTTTGTTTAATATTTGTTAACAAAAAATCATGTTTTTCGAAGTGAAGTGATTGTAGACTTCTATTTCACACAACACACAAGACAAGACAAGACAACACACAACAATTCATTCCGATTCGAAAAAAAGGTATTTACATAACATTATGCATAAAATTCATGTACACTTGTACATGTCACTAAACCCCTAAACAGCTGGTTTGATTATGAGGTTTTTTTTTGGATGTACATATTTCAAGAGACATCCCGAATTACTTAGATTCATAATAAGATGCGGTAGTAAATGGCATTGCGATCAAGTTCCGGGAATTTTTATTTTATTTAACTAAGCTTAACGACTTTTTTTTATTGAAGCGAATCGAGAGTGTGTTTTTAGTTACATAATACGAGTGCAGAGTACATTTCCTCGTCCAGTCTTTGAACTCAGAGGCCATATTATTAGCCGTGCCGGCAATGAGCACACTGATTAGTAGTGAAAGTTAATATAATGCCTGGATCATTAATCCCTAAACCCTTGCTGTAATTCGACCCACCCACAACGTACTACTACACAACTACTACTAACTATACAAGCTTTCATTTAATCTTGGCTTAATTACAGAGTAGTATAAATAAAGCTGAGAATACGAGTATAATCCGTGCCTAATTTGCATAATAAGACGTATCGGTCGATAGCTTTGTGTGACAGCCCTGGGTTATCAATCACTCGACAATCGCTTACGCGTATCTTCAATAACAGACCTACATAATAAAGTGTGTCATTCGAATCAGTTTAATCGAGTGAGGTTCGAAGAAGACTAATGAGCGAATCGTATTACCGAAATGGCTTCGATTTATTACGGTCCAATGTGGGATGTGGGTCTCTCTTGGATATTAAGGAAACGCGGATTGTATTTCACCAAGTTGCTCTGCTAGAGAGCTCATTTGATCTAGCTAGATTAAACTGATTTAAGGTCGCTATTATAAAGTCTTATGTACGTCTAATTTCAAATGTTTCTTGTGTTTACAGTAAAATGTATTTTATATTGTTGTATACTGTTCGTGATCCGTGTAATTTCAAAACATTTCACTACTCGTAATGCCATTAATTAAGATTGCGGTAATCCACGGGGCTATAATAATACAAATAAGTACATTTTGATATTATACATTTATGCTCTTAGATGAGAATACACTGTAAACTAGCAGAATTGTTTGAGAAGGATATAGTCGTAAATTACGTCAGCTTTCGGTGATCATGAGACGTAAAACTGGAAGCACTAATTAATTATTCGCGACTTATTTATGCAGCGCTGAAGCGGCGGATGTGTGGTGCATTATTGGACGGGGATTTTGTCTCAGAACTGGTAGTAATTTGGTTCGCTTCATAATTTTGACTGTAGCACTAAGAAGTTGCTTAATTTTGGTTGTTTGGCTTCAACTCATTTACACCGGGCTCCGGTTTATGAGTATCTGCATGTACATGGCTGGAGGATTCTACCAACCAGTGTCGCATGCGCTTCTAAATTAAGTCAGTACGTCGCAAAGGTTCACCAAAAAGCTAGAACCACGATGATTTTGAAACAATTTGCACTTCAATAAGTGCAAGCAATTACAATCAAAATTTTATATTCATACATATCATGTGTATAAAGGAGCGGCCGAAACCTAACGCTTGGGGAATTGTGAACATGACATTTTACATGTTATTTTTTTGAACATGACAACGCGATCAATATGACCAATACTAATGACATAACTGTAAACTGGAATTTAACTAGAAATTTTATTGTAGGGAGACCATCATAGCATTTGAGGTCAAAACGTAATTTTTGGATTTTTCTCCGGCTGTCTGATCTTTATCTGATTACGTATCTCTTTAAAACCATTGAACCCTGTTGTACCTAAAAATATTGTATCTAAACTTTCTATATACTACTTTTTGGTGTACAATAAAGAGGATTTTGTAGTTGTTGTTGTTGAACAGATGCAGATGATACTTTGCATTTTAGTAGCTACTACGCTCGGGGCACCGATTGTTCCCAGGGAGTAGAAAATAAAAATTAGTAGGAACGAACATTCTATTAAGAGGGCGATAAATAAAATTTGTCCTGACTGCCGCTTTATAACAAATTAATATATTTTTAATTCACAGGAATAGAAAAACAAAATAATGCGAGTGCTATTTCGAAATGTTTTCTAAAGCGTAGGTTTTCTAAAGCAAAATGTAGGAGATTTACTAGTCGTTTTTCAATTTTCGTGATTTGCCCGGTTTTGTAAGGCTTGCCAATTTGATGCGTTGAATTCTTGTGACCACTAC